>JAWPHD010009231.1:0-106064 GCA_037043455.1 Cyrtodaria siliqua
TGGATATGTCTTAATACTGCCTTTTTGGTTAGAGAATAGTTCATGGCGGGGATTCTTTATTTACACTGTCCCGTTTCATTGGGATGACAGTAGGTAAGTGTGAGGTTTGGTGCACCCTAGAATCTGGTTTAAACCTTCAAATGCATTTTTTGCCACTGACTGTTCCAAGGTGGTAGCCCTATTTTCAACCCTTTTTGTGTTTGTGTCGTCATATGCCTTTATTCCTTAGTAACATTGCCATTTATGTTCGTCGTTTTGCCTGTTTTTGAGTTTACTGTGTTCTGTTAAAGCTGTATTTCCTGTTTGACTTTTATACTGGTATGTAGCTTTTTTTACACTGGGGATTTCTTTATTTACACTGTCCTGTTTTAATGGGATGACAGTAGGGCAAGTGAGAGGTTTGGTGCACCCTAGAACCGGATTAAACCCCCCCCCCCCCCACCCCCAGTGGCCAACTTTGCCACTGACCATTCCAAGGCGGTAGCCCTATTGTCAACCCTTTTGGGTTTGTGATGTCGTTTTCTTTTATTATTACTTTTGCCTTTTTGTTTGTCTGTTTGCGTGTTTGTTTCTGTGTTTTGTGGTTGGCTGTCCTCCTTGAATGCTACTTTTCCTTTCCGATCTTTTTATATTTCTTGTCTATTTGGGCGCTGAAGACAGGATAATAGCGGGGATTGTGCGCATATAAAATCGATTCAAGCTAACCAGTAGGCCTTATTGACTACTGACCGTTCCAAGTCGGTAACCCTGTCTTCACCACCCTTTATGTTGTGTTTTGTCTCTTTCATTGTATTATCAATAAATACTGATAAAGGTGATCCTTTGGGAGCAACAAACACAATTAAGAGAATAAAGCAGCAGACTCGGCTTTATTGAGTCTGTTCATGACAAATAATGAAAGAAGCAACACCTCTCACGCCCGATAGCACCGGTTTAAGCGGTATTCTACTTCAAAGTCACCTATATTGGGCTCGATGGTCCCAAAGGAACAGTAAAATACTTTTTACAGCCGCCACACTGCACTAAACCAACACTAGTGGAATGTTAATAAATACTGATAAAGGTGATCCTTTGGAGCAACAAACACAATTAAGCGAATAAAGCAGAGACTCGGTTTTATTGAGTAGCGGTATTCTACATATTGGGCTCGTTGGTCTCAAAGGACCAGTAAAAATAACACTACTGTCCTTGTTTGCAGGACAGTGTGGACCTAGGACGTCATTGCGTTCGGACGCTGTGGTTTCTATAGGACCCTATATCTCATTTATACTTATTTTCATTTTGATTATGACTATGCATTTTGTTCAGTGCCCTAAGCAAGGACATACATAAGGAAGCCTACATGGGGGAATTAAAAGCAAAATAATGGGTTTAACACACGTTAACGTATTGGTTTCTGTCCTCAGTGGGAATGTTAAAACTAGGTACCAACGACAATGATTATACTTATTGATCGTATTTTCCTCGGAACTTAAAGCCAAACACACACAGCTGTTTCACAGATGGAATGCAGTAATTCTTCAACTTTAGACATCTATTTCTATCTTTATTGCTTATATTTCACTTCTACAAAACTAATTATTCACACTTACTAACTTGTTTAACGCCAAAGTGTTGAGGGAGAACAATACCGTTAACGAGTTTGATTTTTTTTTTACAAAATGTCTGCGTTTGCGCATTTTCAATATACATAACTCAACATGTTATACGATACAAATGACATTATGATTTTAATTCCGAATCGCATAAATAATGCATATTGTTTTTCATTTATTATTATTTATCCCTTTCGTAGACCTTAACTTTCTGAAAGTCCATTATGTACGTAGTCGTTTGTCTGCCATCTGAGAGTGAGGACGTTATCGTGCTACAGAGTAGAACACGTTACGTATGAAAATATAATTAATTTTACTGCATTTTGAAGACTGGAAAGGTATAGAAGAAAGAGGGTTTGTATTTTAAATTTTCTTCATTATTCATGCTTTCGTCGTGCTTACGTTTTATATCTTGGATACCTGCTTTATTAAACCTATGCTACTGCAATTTAAGTTACCCTGTAAAATGAAGTTGTTTTTAGTTTAAGCCATTAAGAACATTAACGACGTAACATCCGAAAATTATTCCAAACGTTACAGATATCACAGACATACGTGTCCATGATGTTAAAAATGTTTGGTTCTTATAACGTCCGTTACCACTTTGTGTGTTTTAAATCATTTTTTATTTTCCGCATGTTAAAATAATTTAGAACAAATCATCCAGTAAACTATTAAAGTTTTATTGCAACTTTCCTTTAGACTAATTTTGAACATTACTTATGCTTTTTAAAATACAAAATTTCGTTGCACTTAATGTTTATACCGTGGATTCCTGCTTTATTCAGCATACGTTAGTGTAATTTACGTTACCTTGTTAAGAAATTAAGAACATTAATTATTTTATATTTGAACATTATTTCAAATATTATATGTTATTACACACATGGTATCATGATTTGAACAATGTTTGGTTCTTGAATTGTCCGTTACATAGTCTATTTTTCAAAATATGTTTTTATTTTCCGTGTGTTACTAGAAATATTGAAAATCAGCCAAATAACTAATTAAGATGTTATTAAAACATTCCTCTAGACATTATCGATGGTAACAACAAAGTGTGAACAGACATGACATTACGTATGTCAATGCTAATGTTTTTACTTATGTATTAAGTGTTGCGTACGTTACCAATTAAGTGCACATCATTTTATTTAAATAATACATCTAAGTATACGAATTAAGCAATGACGACTTATTTACAAAATGTATTACGTAACTAACAAATATAAATTTATAGCTCTATGAGATAACATGCATTTTGATGAAAATAGATTACATCAGGTGAGCTCATGATTCCTTTATTCATATTTTTCCACTCTTGATCGCTTCCTTCATCATTATCAGGCTCTTTGAACATGATTTCAACCAACAACTGTGACGCAATATCACCAATAGTCCAGTCAAAATCAATAATTTATTCTTCTCTCATTTGTTTCTGCGTCTGGTATATCTTGTTAATGTTGGTCAGTATGGCTCCAGAAAATACTTGGAAGTGTGCATGTTCAAATGCATGATTACAGAAAAAACGACACGACGGCCAAAATGATTCAGTTGTGGCCTATTCATTTTTGCGAACACGTAATTAACACCCGTGAAATGAGGTTTGCCAAATAGGCAACATATTATCCTCTCCATGTTCTCCGTACATTTTTGAAGATCATCCAAACATTTATGCTGCTGTTCGAGCAATCCAAAATGTTCAAAAACTCTCTGTGCTTTTTAATCATCTCTCCGCACTAACCATATTATACATGTTAGATAGCCTGCATATGTATCGATACAATATACCTTTTCTCTGTTATTCCTACAATTATTAAACCATATTTCTTATTTCAGATGTTTTAATCATATGTTGTGCAGACTTTAAATCTTTGATATCAAAATCGAACAGAAAAAGTAGCATTCAAGGACGACAGTCAACCACAAACACACACAGAAACAAAGAACAACTATATATAAAAACGAATGAAAGGCTAAATAAAACATCACAAACACACAAGGGTTGCCAATTGGGCTACCGCCTTGGAACGGTCTAAAAAAGTGGGTAAAAATATCGGACAGGGAAAGCAGCATTCAAGGACGACAGTCAACCACAAAACACAAAAACAAACACGCAAACAAAAAACGAAAAGACAAAAGTAATAAAAAATGCAAACGACATCACAAACACAAAAGGGTTGACAATAGGGCTACCGCCTTGGAACGGTCAGTGGCAAAGTAGGCCACTGGGGGTTTAAACCGGTTCTAGGGTGCACCAAACCTCACACTTACCCTACTGTCATCCAATTAAAACAGGACAGTGTAAAAAAAGAAATCCCCGCCATGATCTAAACTCTAACCAACAAGGCAGCATCAATAGGCAATATAAGTAAAACACAAATATGCTCGTGTAAATATAATACAAAAAAACAATAGCCTAGAACGCCACAATGAAGGTACTCAATGACTTGGCAGAAGCCAGAGCAGTAAGAGAATACACCATTAAGGGCACGACAAGAAAGAACATGGACAAACATCAAACGCCACCGTCCCAATGGGCTTTAGGTAGGCGTCATCATAGGGTCCATAGCCTGTCCGGTCATCGTACAATTAAAGTGGAAAGCATAGTGGCGAACTGTAAAAGTGTCCACCACCAAGCATGCAGTACGTTGCAAAATGATAGGGTCATAACCTCTTTTGATAAACTTTTTAACAAGTTTAACAAAGATACACTGAAGAGATATGAAAACGCAACACGGGAATTTCCGCTATATATTGTATATACTGCACACTTAATTGCACATAATTTTTCCAAAGAAATCCCAAGATGTTTTGTGAAAAAAAAAGTTGCAGTTAATTAGAGAAAGGACACAACTGTGATGTTGTAGACGTTTTAATCACAGTACACCTTGAAATAAAAACTTCATAAATGTTGAAGTTGCTCTTTGAATAACTGAGCTAGTTCAGTACTGTATTTAACGTAAATAGTTCGCAATATTTTGCATCCTAAGTTTGCTCACATGCTTGAGCAAAACGCGAACTCTGTCAATAATAAAACTTTGAAGGAATACTATTTGCTCTATTGTTTGTTGTTTTATTATTTTTTCAAAAAGGAAAGGTCTTACGTAGCCATGTGCCATTCGATTAAAAGCAGCATATTGTACATACAATATATAGCGGAAATTCCTGTGTTGCGTTTTTATATCTCTTGAGTGTAGTATGAAAACATCAAACGCCACCGTCCCAATGGGCTATAGGTAGGCGTCATCATAGGTCCACAGTCTGTCCGGTCATCGTACAATTAAAGAGGAAAGCATCGTGGCGAACTGTAACTGTAAAAGGGTCCACCACCAAGCACGCAGTACGTTGCAAAATTATAGGGTCATAACCTCTTTTGATAAACTGTTTAACAAGTTTAACAAAGATAGTATAAAAATGATCATGACCAAGAATCTTACGAAGTTTATAAATCACATTACCATAGAAGTCAGGTTGTGATAGTCCTTGTCGCAGAAGAGTCCTTAAATTACATTTATATTTGGAAAGAAGATCAGGGTTACGATAATAACATTTTGCAAAGGTTTTACGAAGTTTATGGTACTGATTGAGTAACTTTTTAGTTATACAAAGATTACGAATATTAAAGTCCTCAACTTGAGTACAAGCTCTAGAAAAACGAATAAGTTGAGACAGATACACCCCATAAGAAGTTGCTCGGGGAACATCCCAATCCAAGTGGGGATAATTAACAATGTCAAAATTAAAATCATCTCTCTTGTCATAGATTTTGCTAATTATTTTACCATTTTCAATCGAGAGATCTAAATCAAGAAAAGATGCGTTATTATCAGATATATTTTCTTTATTAAGCCGAAGTTCTTTAGGATAAATATTATGAACCATAGTTGGAAAAAAAGGGTTGTCAATGTTCAGTATGTCATCCAGATACCGAGAGGTGTCATTAAAAGCTTCAATAACATCTGCCTGGGTATCTGGTAAAAGACTCAACATGAAATCCCTTTCATAGCAAAATAAAAACAAATCTGCGACAAGTGGTGCACAGTTCGTACCCATAGGGATACCAACAATTTGTCTATAAACGGTGGTACCATTCCTGACGAAAATATTATCTAATAAGAAGATGAGTTATTCACAAACTTCATAGCAAGTCCACATAGTATAATTGTCTAAACCGCCGTTAGTGAAAAACGCTTTAATATTATTACATGCCAAAAATGTAGTATTTTCTCTAGCGAATGTTTTTTGAATAAGAGAAATTAGCTTGTTTTTAATAAGATGATGTGGTAAGGTTGTATATAGTGTAGAGAAGCCGCTTTTTGTATCGCAGCTTGTAAAGAAATGTAGTGAGGGTAGTAAAGAGTAAATAGCATATCAAATAAACTCTTCAATTCGTTTCACATTGCACTTTCTCCTATTTTTAGCACGCAACTGTCGCAAGTATTAAGAAAGGTCCATTTTGTTACGCTAACATGAGATGGTAAAATGTCAACTGAGAGTTGTTTAAAGAAGACTGCAAATTCATGAGAAGTGTTTAAGAAGTTTTACTAACAACGGTTGTGTGATATACAATGATATTAAAACGAAGCATTAAATAAGGTTTTAGGTACTTAAGTTACACTCATGTTACGCCTTAATTACATGGAGTTACCTAAATAATATACACAACGGTGGTATGTTCTGTTATTTTTTTTATAAAAATCATGGTTACAGTGGTATCACCAGCAGAACGTAACTGCTGTAACTGATGCATATGAAGACTACAAAGTTAACCTTTCTTATTTACTGCGCCAGTTTTGTGCCTCATTTTTAATCATCTCAGTGCCAAACATGGCATACATAAGCATTGCTGAAACACATATTGCAAGCAGGATCATTAAGTCTGTGTTAGAAGAACGTACCACGACTGTTTCTGACGTTGGTGAGGATTGACTATGATATAATAATTATGATGTCTTCTTCCTTCTATGATGAAAACAGATCTTCGTGATCATCAGCGATAACAGATATGTCATCTGCAATGGCAAACCGGGAACATTTTCCCAGAAAATTAGATATCACGGCCTCGGAGCTTTGGTGTATATTTGTCTGTTTTCCTCTGGCCACAGATGAGATTAATGAATTGTGTCGTATTGTCTTGATTACGTATGAAGCTCTTCAAATCGAAACGGAGAATGACCTTAAACCAGTTTTGATCTACAGTGAAGTGTAATCCACCAAGGTATTACCGGTATGCTGCATACTTTTTACTGAAACTAATCACGAGTGAATTATTTTCCGTATCACGACAAAAATGTTAATAAAACTATATAATATATATTCTGTGATGAATTTCTTTCCAATCGTCTTTTGACACAAGTATTCCTTCTTCTGTCACTCCTTTGGCGAAGTCAATACGTGACGTAATATCGTGACGTCTATCGTTTAGTTCATAACATTTTGCTACTGTACTATCTTGCGCACTAGGCGAGATAGCACAGTAGAGGAAGGGATATGTTATAGATTTTCTCAAACTCGGAAATTTCTATAATTCATCACAGAATATAGAATATATACACTTTATTGTGTTTAAGCATTTACAGGTAATACTTTTTCAGTTATTTACAATATGCTACATTATGTGTATGTCCGAAACACTTGATGCCATTAATATTCCCTTTTCAAGTTCTAGATTATGTCTGTAACACCACTAGTCATTACATTTAAATATACATTGAAACTTTAGAGTAATGTTTATAGGCATACTATCTAGGTCAAGTACGGAAATCAGCCAAATCGTCCCGGTAACAACGGAGTTATGACCCTTTAATTATTGAACTTGACAATTTTGAAATGTCCGCTCAATTACAATTTTTTTTTTTTCAACTTTAATGAAAAACTCGGTCAATTTTGAAAATCAGACCAATCGCTTTGGTAACAACGGTGTTAAGTCGCGGTATTGTCCGTTCATCCGTCTGTTATCACAGTTACAAATGATCCATTTTCGACGGGGTGGGGGGGTATGTTTGTCCAATGGACACTTTTTTATATGAAATATGGCTACATTTAATTGCAATTAAATTCCACCAAATCCAGTATAAAAAATCACCGCTAGATTTAAGCTATCGTTAAATTTGCATCATGATGTATCGTTACCTTTAATTACGATTAAATGCACCTAATTTCCAAATACAGATTTCGCTATAAAACCGTTCTTCCAAACTCTACCCATGTGCTGAGGTCACAAAATGATGCATATATGCTAATTAAAACTGTATATGTATCCACGGGTTCATAAAATACCCGCACATGAATATGTGTGAAATGAATTTAGAGTTGGTAACTTTTTATATATATTCTGTGATGAATTTCTTTCCAGTCGTCTTTTGACACAAGTATTCCTTCTTCTGTCACTCCTTTGGCGACAGCGCGGAGTAATATTATGACGTCAATACGTGACGTAATATCGTGACGTCTATCGTTTAGTTCATAACAGTTTGCTACTGTGCTATCTTGCGCACTAGGCGAGATAGCACAGTAGAGGAAGGGATATGTTATAGATTTTCTCAAACTGGGAAATTTCTATAATTCATCACAGAATTATAATATATACACTTTATTGTGTTTAAGCATTTACATGTAATACTTTTCAGTTATTTACAATATGCTACATTATGCGTATGTCCGAAACACTTGATGCCATTAATATTCCCTTTTCAAGTTCTAGATTATGTCTGTAACCACTAGTCATTACATTTAAACATACATTGAAACTTTAGAGAAATGTTCCACGGGTTCATATAATACCCGCACATGAATATGTGTGAAATGAATTTAGAGTTGGTAACCTTTTATAAGAAGCTTCAAGCAATAACGAAAAGGTGATTTTTTTGGCTGGCCGGTTTTCATGTTTATATGTTATTTCTAGAGTTAGGATTTGCAATTATATGTTAGTTTTATATATACCTTATTGTTCGTCGAATTTGAAGCGGTGTGCATATGGTGTAAAATTAGCGTGCTGTTTGGTGGCTGAGTGACTTTAAGGGTAATTAAATTTCAACTAAATCCCACACATGGAATTTAATGACATTTCAGCAAATTTAGGTTTTGATTAAATTCCCTTTTTAATGCAGTGAATCATATGATGTTACTCCTTTCTTCGGGCTTTAGATTAACTTCTAGAATATGTACAATATACTATATATCAAACTGGCATAACAGATGTTTAATTGAACTGGCTTTTATATTCGCACCAACAGCTAAGGTCATATGGCGATTTTTCAGCTTTCATGATTGGTGGGGGAAAGCAGGACCAGGTGCCCTTCGGGCAATTTTTACCATTTGGGTAGAAGCACTGACGTTCCGGAAGCTTGCTGAATAGCTTCCACACATAATGAGTCCTATGAGGGATCAAACCGACAGCGGTGAGGGGCAAGTGATACAAGTCGAGACTCTAACCATTCGGCCATAATAAAATAAGAGAAAATGTGATTAACAAATGCTAATGTTTGCCTTTTTGGAAAATGGTTTCTATTGAGGAGGTGCAAAGTATCCCAGCACAATGGATTTTAATGGTATGTTTCTGCATTAAAGGAATGCTTACGTTGCGTCGTGTAGTTGGTGTATTGATATAGCACACTAGGGGGAATTTATTTTATGCCCTATCCCTATTTTGTTCGTGAAATATTGCAGAAATGTCTCGATGCTTCCTTCAGTGCGTTTTGTATAATTAAATATGTATGATTGCTGTTTTTATAACCCAAACGAACGAACTGTTATATCGATTTCTTCTTCTGCACAATTTACGCCGAGCTTCAAAGTATTATTGGACTTTGTTATTTTTATAAATATGGGAAAGAACACACGTGTTGTCGTAACTTTTGTTAATGTGTAAATGTGCTGCACTGTTGGTGTCATTACCATAATATGCAAGAGGACATTGCAATAGGCAAACATAGCTCTCATTAATCACTTTGATACAAGCACGTTATATATATGTATACAGTGAGACAGTTCCCTCTCTGGATACGTAGCGCAGAAAAGAGTTTATAAATTGCTGAGATCATTTTTCAATAGCTACGATTGGGGGAAGGCAGGACCATGTGCAGCACATTTACACATTAACAAAAGCTACGTATTCCATCTATTATCAATACTGTTTGAAATTCTTCTTCATGTGATGATCAATTGTTAAGTCGTTTATATCTAGAACTGTGATGTTGTTGGGAATATGCGTTCTAAACAAACGAGTTCGGAGCACAAGCAGCGGCATGAAATTAATTTGTTATTCAGATTCCTCGTGTAAAACATTTGTGAATGATTGATATACTTGTCAGAAATTATTCTAATTTCGGCAATTTTCGCCATCAAAAATGTGATGAACGATGTGATATTGCAGTGGATGTCAGAGAAAAAATCCTAATGATCAATAATTTGCTAAATCGTATGTTACGATGTATTATGCAATATTTGCTCTTCGGATAATAGCACATTATCAGAATAGCGCGAGTGAATGGTTTCAGTATAAACACCTTTTAAAGGGGGTATATTATACTATTTTTAGAAGAATCGCTGCTTTATGTTTTACTTATATTGCCTATTGATGCTGCCTTGTTGGTTAGCGATTAGATCATGGCGAAGAATTTCTTTATTTACACTGTTTTGTTTTAATGGGATGACAGTAGGGTAAGTGTGAGGTTTGGTGCACCCTAGAACTGGTTTAAACCCCCAATAGCCTACGTTGCCACTGACCGTTCCAAGGTGGTAGCCCTATTGTCAACCCTTTTGTGCTTGTGATGTCGTTTGCTTTTATTATTACTTTTGACTTCTTGTTTGTCTGTTTGCGTGTTTGTTTCTGTGTTTTGTGGTTGACTGTCCTTCTTAAATGCTACATTCCCTGTCCGATCTTTTTATATTTCTTTAAAATATTCCAATCCATGGTAACACATGTCAAGTCAATGATATATGATATAAGCATCGTGCTGTTCTTGTCTCAGAATAGTCACTGTCACCCAGACGTACGCAATTTGTTTCACTTAGGAGTGAGCATAGTCGCTCAGAAAAGGTGGTCATGCGGCTGGGTAATAGACTAGTCTCAGAATTAAATTTACCATATTTTGAATTGAATCGGGCGGGACTTGAAAATGCTTAAATGTTTCCTGTGGTGTAACCTATCATGGCATATATTACTGTGAAAAATGATATATAGGGTCCTATAGAAACCACAGCGTCCGAACGTAGGTGGCATCGTAGGTCCGCACTGTACTGCAAACAAGGACTTGAAACTACAATGAAAGAGACAAAAAACAACACAAAGGGTGATGAAGACAGGGTTACCGACTTGGAACGGTCAGTAGGCAATAAGGCATGCTGGTTGGCTTGAATCGATTTTATATGCGCACAATCCTCGCTATTATCCTGTCTTCAGCGCCCAAATAGACAAGACAATGTAAACAAAACTACATGCCATCAAAGGGAAATCTCTAACAATTAAGTCCACATCCAGAGAAACTAACTAAAGATATACATACAAAATAATAAACATCTCAGGATGTATCCAGAATCGCTCTGAACAACCATAGTAGTTGCAGCTAAAGAGAAAACCAATCTAGGGTACGACCAGAAAACCCGAGGGACGAAAGCTCATGCACTCACCTCCCTTAGTTGGGGTTTCAGTAGGTACAACCATAGAGTCCCAAGAGGTAGTCCAGTCATCGCACAAGTGAAAAGTAAACCGATTATCCTTGTAAAGACCTGAGTGATGTTCATGGTCATTCGTTAAGGCCCCGAAATATATAATAAAGTTATTCCTTAATGTTTTACCTGTACGTAGACTCAAATGCAATACTGTTCGCATGTATACTGAACCAAACAGCTAACGCACCAGTAGATGATACCTTTAATGTATGAACTGATTATATGCCGACTGGTACCGTTGGCGACAAATTATTTGTATGATATTTTTTTAATTTACAGTCGTTTTTAAGAAGATATTTGTCTCGTTCAGAATGAAATTTATTGATTATTTTTATTGAGATATTAAAGGTATTGTCTACTGGTGCGTTAGCTGTTTAGTTCAGTATATAATTGATCGTTGTTGAAGTTCAGCTTTCATTAAACACTGAAAGCGTATCCAATGTATATCTCCAATATTCAGTTCTCCGCGCAAGAGCGACTTGAAGAACTGATCTATACCATTTGGGAAATAATCTATCGTTGTTTCATTTGCATGTACTTACGACTACGTGGCACAAATACGCTATTGATATGACAGGCTTTTAAGTATGTGTCTCAGCTAAACCTGCCTTGACAGCCTCATTAGCTGTATCTATAATATGTATACCAACATGTTGTACAAGTCAGCAGAAAACATTAGCATTAGATAGTTGTCAATATTTCAAAGCACATCTGGAGGAGATGAAAGGGATTTAGAAATGTTACAAAACTGTAATTATCCAGTAGACCCATAATATAGGTTAAAGGTGAAGTGTAGCGGCCATGAAGACAACCCTGTTAGGCATACTATTACTGTACATACATGGATAGCATGTATAGTATGTTGGCGTACAACATCATTTGTGCTACCATATCTCCATCTGAGACTAATTTCATACCTTTAAAGGTCAAGTATCCATCAATAATTGCCCTTGAAGCAAATGCATTATCTACATTACAATAGACTTCTCTAAAAACTGAATGTGCTTATGATATGTTGTCAAAGATAGATGTGTAAAAAATCAAATGTATTTTTAAAACTCTTGTAAATATTATGCTTATAGCATCCAGTAACATTATTCCTCTATAATTACTGGGGTCGACAGATCAACACAAAATGCATTCACAGGACACTTTACAATTCTGACCCGTACTTTAACATTTTTATTTGTTTTCGAATATCAGTTTTAGAGAAGCAGATCATTTCGGACATCTTTCGGACATCTTAAATATTTTATGACAACAAAAACCTGAAAGAGGTGAAGCCAAAAAACAAACAAAACAACACATACACGTAACATTTTATTTCAGTTAACTTGTTCAGAATGAGGTGTCGTTTGATACGTCTTTTATTATATGTCGGCCATCTTGGATGACGAGTGTTAAAGAAAAACGCAAATCCAAAACCGCTTACATGTGTAGGCGTAGGTCGGCCGGCATTATGTTATACTTCAGTTACTTACAGAAAAGAAAATATAACTTTTAATCTCAACTCTTATAATTCCAACTATTCGCTTATCTTGTTGTTAAAAACAAAAACGCATTTCATTTTTCACATTTTTACATTATCACTACTCTCGTCGTATTGTGATACCCTTGTTTCCTACATAAGGTACACTGTCTTAAATTATGTGAGAGGTGCGGTTAGTGATTATTTTATAACTATGGGTTACCACGTTTCCTGTGCACTGATCATGTCCAACACTGGGTATCAATAGAGGGCGATGTTTAAACAAAATGACAAGATAAATAATAAATTAAACACAATTCTTGGTTTTACCTTTATTTTACACCCCATCCCACTCTAATGCAATTGTTTGACCACACTTGTGATGCTAAACCCAAATTTACTGCGAAAAAGTTTACCATATATACTTTTTAGTTGAAGTAGAACACTTTTGCTATGATTATTGTGATTTTGAATTGATGTTTTGTAACATATCTGCAATAAAATATTATTAAACTAAATTAAACTTACACATTTGTCTTCATTACCTTAAAATCAAAATGTCCTCGAACGTAACCCAATGAGTGTAAATTAATAACTGGTACATAACTACTCCAGTAACATTGACACCAGCCTACAACAGCGAACAGCTGAGGCAAAATATTTTTTATTTATTGGTTCGTATTTTGTCTATTTGGGAGTTAAATATATTTCTGACAATCTTAATCAGAAAATAGGTTTCAGCAGGCTTTTGTTTCTTTCTGATTCCCATCATATACTCTCGTTATCACTACCATCCCAACAATTGTCGATATATTCGCTACTAAATGTACGAGTTACATCAGTATGCATGTATAGTCTAGAGGCCAATCGACGATTTTTGAGTCGAGTTCAACATTTTCCGAGGAGCGTAGAGACAGGTATAACTCGAAAGAATAATATCATGCCTTTGTTGTGGTAGCCGTGTTCGGGCCTGATTTCATATATGACGTTGGTAAATTGCGGTCAAAGTTCATGACCGTTTTTCAGAATATTTAATTGAATAATTGAATGTACATTTTAGAAATGTTTATGCACGAAGCATATTTCGATAATAAGCTAAAATAAGTAATAGGCTAGAGGTGAGCTGATATACGGTGATAAGTCTTCGTCCGTCCGTCCGTCCATCCCCCCATCCGCCGTCCGTCCGTACATTCGCCGTCTGTCCCAAAGAACTTCTAGTAGCCACTCAATCAATTATGAGTCGAGTTCAAAAAATTTCGAGGAGCATAGATACATAAGTAAAAGGCTCAGAGGTGAGCTGATATACGGTAAGTCTTCGTCCGTCGTCCGTCCGTTCGCCCGCCATCCGCCGTCTATCCGCAAAGTCTGTCCGGAAGAACGCCTAGTAGCTCAATCAATTGTGTGTGGAGTTCAAAATTGTTTGAGGAGCATAGAGACAGGTATCATTCGAAAGGGTTAGAGCTTACCTTTGTCGCGGTACCCGTGTTTTGCAATTGTTTTGTATGTGACAGGGTAAATTGAGGTCAAAGGTCATGACCCCTTTTCAAAGTATTTAATTGAACACACTGAATGTATATTTTTGAAAGTTATTATTATGTTGTTAATATACGAAGCATATTTCGGTCATAAGCTATCATAAGTTAAGGGCTCAGAGGTGAGCCGATATACGGTGATACATGTAAGTGTTCATCTGTCGCCCGTCCGTCCACCCATCCGCCGTCTGTCCGGAAGAATGTCTAGTAGCCTATCAATGAATTGTGAGTCGAGTTCAACATTTTTCGAGCAGCAAAGAGATAGTTATCACTCAAAAAGGTATTATCCTGCCTTTGTCGTGGTACCCGTGTTCATACCTGATGTTAAATGCAATCGGGGTAATTTGAGGTCAACGGTCATGACCCTTTTTCACAATAATTAAATGAAAAATTGAATGTATATTTTTGAAAACCATTATTTTTTTTTTTTTTATTTATGTTTTGTTTTGTTTTGTTTTGTTTATGCATGAAGTATCTTTAGGTCATAAGTTAACATACGTAAAGGTCTCAGAGGTCAGCTAATTTTATGCACGGTGACAATTCTTCGTTTGTCTTCCATCCGTCCGCCAATCAATTATTTGCGAGCAGCAAAAAGATAGTTATCACTCGAAACGGTATACTCCCGCCTTTGTCGTGGTACCCGTGCTCAGCCCTGATGTTGTATGTAAATTGAGAGCGAAGGTCATGACTCTTTATAACAATAATTAAATAAAACAAATGACATGTATTTTTTAAAAAGGATAATTATCATTCCGTTTGTGTATGAAACTACTTTCGGTAATAAGCTAACATGAGCGTTTTCCGCACGTCCGTCCGTCCGCCCATCCACCGCCTCGTCCACTCATATGTCGTCTGTCTGTCCATACGGAATATGTTGACCAGTCGACGAATTTTGATTTGAGTTCAACATTTTGAAAGCATTATAGAGACGTGTATCACTCGAAAAGGTATTTACTTGCCTTTATCGTACCGTGTTTAGTCCTGATTTTGGATCTTGCAGGAGTAAATTGAGGTCAACTATCATGACACTGATTCACTAGAATTAAATGAAAAACAAATGAAAAACATTTCTTGTTTACTATATAAATCAACTTTGGCGTATTATCACACATGAGCCAAATGCTTAGAGAAAACCTTAGAGATGAACTACCATAGTACAATAATCACTCTTCGTTGGGTGTCCGTCCGCTCATCTTCCATCTCTCCGCCATTCCGCCAATTGTCTTGCAAGGCGAGGTATGTTTTGTGTTAACTTTAAACAGCCTTTTCTTAGAAACAGTTATGCCGAATTTGACCAAACCTCACATGGGTGATCCTGATATCATTGGTTTTCAAGTTTTTTCAAAATAAGATCAGTGCGACATCCAAGATGGCCGTTACTACTAAAATATTTTATATCTTAAAACATCATTCTTTAGTTTTCTCAAGAACTGCTGAACAGATTTCGGCTAGGACCATCAAGCTTGTTTGAACAAAGTCCCTTGTATAGATATTTAACATGTTTCCTTATTTTTACTTTTATATGAAAAGAGTATTTATAAAAAAACTTCGTTGAAACCACACATTACATAGGTTTTGTATATCGTCTAACTCCAGGAGTCACGGGTGTTTTATAGAAATATACACTTTTAAATTTTATTCTTTTTATTCGTTCGCTGTTAGTTCGTTCGTTCGTTCGTTCGTTCGTTCGTTCGTTCATTCATTCATTTATTCATTTGTTTGTTTGTGTTTTGTCTGTTTGATCGTTCGTTCGCTCGTTCGTACTTTCGCTGTTCGTTAGTTTACTCGCTCGTTTGCTCCCTCCTTCCCTCCCTCCCTCCCTCCATCCTTCATTCACCTCCCTCCTTCATTTATTCATTCATTCATTCATTCATTCATTCATTCATTCATTCATCCATTCATTATTAATTTGTTTGTTTTTTGCTTGATCGTCGTTCGTTCGTTCATTCGTTCATTTATGCATATCTTTATATAATTAAAAAAGTTATTCTACTAAAACTTTTTTTTCTAATGTCCTTGTCCTTAACACACATATAATATTCATTTATGTTGTTAACTTTTTTTCCTTAATAATATTCACTAATAAATAATTATAATTGAAGGAATACATGGTTTACGTTTATTAAAAAGAAAAATCTCTTGTTGTCACTCACTTCTGTTTTTCCAACCGACCCATATTTCTTGCATGTAATACCTGAAACTACACATTAGTTTAAAGCCTTGAGATATATGGATTAAGCGCCAATACGTTGAGAAGAAGAAACTGTTTGGTAGGGAGAGATTTACATTTAAAATATTAAACACAAGACGTTTTGTAGATTTGGCGATAAGTAACATCGGTCTATGATAAGTTCTAGTCAAAGATTTTCTAAGGTGGTAGCGTTCGCGGCAGAAGAATACATGTTTATATTTCAGTTATATCATATATGTAAGTTAATAACGAATAGTGTGCATATCTCCAACAATCGTAATGAGTACTGCTTTGGCTCTTGATAGTTCAGCAAAATATATTCGTGACGTTAACGTTAACTAGCATACTTGCCGTCATCGCCGGAACCCACGTTTGATTGTTTACGTTATCGCTTCATTCATCGTGATGAAACAAGGGTTCCGACGATAACTCGTCGTTCAACAGACTGAAATATTACAATAAAAGAGGCAGTTATTTCTTTAATACTAGTGAGCAGACATCCCATGTATGCTCTTTTTGTTTTAAAGCGCATGGTATTTCCACCATAGCTTTACGGTTTTAATAAAATTGTAAAAGCAATAGCATCAGGATGTTAGGTCATTAAGAGCACGACAAGATAAGATTAGGGGAAAACATCGCTACCGTCCTATAAGGGTTTAGATAGACGGCTTTTGCGTTGTCACATACTTTGCCTTTTATTTATCATTGATGTTTGTTTCGATGCGAGACTTTGGTTGAGTGTTCTTGAATGCTGCATTTTCCGTTCGACTTTTATATTTGCTTCTCATACGGGCATACGGGCATGTTTATAGATTTATAACAAGACATATAAAAATATCGGACAGGGAAAGTAGCATTCAAGGAGGACAGTCAACCACAAAACACAGAAACAAACAGGCAAACAGACAAACAGAAGGCAAGAGTAATAATAAATGCAAACGACATCACAAACACAATAGACAATAGGGCTACCGCCTTGGAACGGTCAGTAGCAAAGTAGGCCACTGGGGTTTTAAACCGGTCCTAGGGTGCACCAAACCTCACATTTACCCTACTGTCATCCCATTAAAGCAGGACAGTGTAATTAAAGAAATCCCCGCCATCACCTAATCTCTAAGGAAAAACTGGATCAATGAATGTCATACAATCCCTGTAGATGTAAAACATTTTTACCATACGAGCCGCGTCAATGTCAGTTTTGCTTTTAGTCAAAAGTATGGATTTTTTTTCTTTTATCAGAAACTTGATTTAAAAAGTTTGAAGTTTTAATAAAAATTGTCAGAATGCACATTGTATAGAAAAGAATATGTAATTTGAAAACGGCCGAAACGTGGTTTTAAAATGTTAAATATGTAGCTCGAAAAATGCTTGTAAATAAATGCACGTTTGCGTAGTGTAACGTCTAACTTCACGAAACGGAATATATACATGCGCGACTGAAGCACTATGTGATATAGTATGCTACATGTAACTCGTTTATAGGATGTTTATATGTTTTTCCATTGCCAGTTTCTTATAAAAATCTATTTATATGATATTACTTACGTATTGAATAAATTCTCAGTAAGATAGATGCATACCGATAGCAAATACATTGAGGATTGTTGCCAAGTAAATGTAGGACGGCAATGATTACGAGAGTATATAATGGGAATCGGAAACAATACTTGCGTGCTGAGACACGTGTCCGGATTAAAATGGTCAGAAATATGTTCTTTAACTCCCAATAGACAAAATACGAAATAATTTATAACAAACATGTCCTTATTTCTTCGCTTTTGTCAACTGAAGGCAATGATAAAGAAATAGTCATTACCCATAATTAGTTTATAGATGTTTGACCCTATGATGACGTCTACCTTAATCCTTATAGGACGGTAGCGTTTGATGTGTGTCTTTAATCTTGTCTTGGTGTACCCTTAACGGTTTGTTCTCTCGTTATTATGACCTCTGCCAAATCACTGAGTACTTACTCTGTGGCTTTCCAGACTTTTGTTTTATATATTATATATACATGATCATTTATGAGTCTTACTTGCATTGCCTATTAATGCTGCCTTTTTTGTTAGAGATTATAACCTGGCGGGGATATCTTTATTTACATAGTCCCGTTTATTGGGATGCCAAAGGGTAAGAGTGAGCTTTGGTGCACCGTAGAAAAAGGTTTTTAAACCCACATCGGCCTTTTATTTTGCCACTGACCGTTCCAAGGCGGAAGCCGTATTGTCAACCCTTTTGTGTGTGTGGTGTCTTATCTTGCCTTTTATTCATCTATACAGTTGTTCTTTGTTTCTGTTTTTGTTCGTGGTTGACTGTCGTTCTTGAATTCTATTTTTTCTTAATGAGAATGAAATAAAATAAAGAAAATGATCTGAAATTAAAGGATTTTGTCATGTATTAAGGTACTGAAGTCTTATAATTTGGGAAAAGCTATTGCGGTAAATAAACTTTTGATTTTAGATCAAAAGTGTCGATAAATAAAAGCTCCAAATGGAAATTTTCAATACGGACAGGGTGGTAGGAAAGTGATCGGAACACAAAGATGAGATATAGGGTCCTATAGAAACCACATCGTCCAAACAAAATGGCATCGTAGGTCCGCACTGTACTACAAACAAGGAGCGATATTTAATTAATTATACAATGAAAAAGACGAAATACAACAGAAAGGGTGGTGAAGACAGGGTTACCGACTTGGAACGTTCAGTAGGCAATAAGGCCTACAGATTACCTTGAATAGATTTTTTGTATACACAATCCTCGCTATTATCCTGTCTTCATCGCCCAAAATAGACTAGATAAATTAGGAGAGTCTGGCGGCAGTTTTGTTTACTCGTATAACATGCCTGGATATGAACGGTTTTCGCGCAGTCTTCTATAATAGCGTGTGTTTTGTAATATCTCAAGGAAAGTTAAGTTAGCTATGTTTTAAATTGTTAAATGTTGAAGACTTCGAACTTTCGGATTAAAAATATTGAATTTAAGAGGTATCTTTCTCTCTCTCTCCCTCTCTCTCTCTCTCTGAAGGTGATTGTGTAATTTTTAAAAAGCTATGACCACTCATTTCTGTTAAATAGTTACACTAGTCCACTCAGCCTGTGAACCCACATCAAACTAATTGCAACAGAAATGATTTTCTGATTTTCTGATAGATACATATATTGCAAAAAATCACAAAAAAGTCTAGAAAAATCTAGATAGGGGAAATAAGTTTTTTTATGGCTCAAAAATGTGCGTTTGTCATAAAATCACTGCAGGTTTAAGTATATGGATATCTGCAACATTTTGTTACGAATAATACATTTCAATGAATTATTACAATATAAAAATATAGCTAAATAATAAAAATTGAAAAGTTTGAATGAACTTTGCATATAAATGCCTATTTTAGTACTGTTTCTTAAAATTCGCATATTGAATTACCCCACCCACTTATTCACAATGGATCTGCATTTCAATGTAAATCTGTGTTATAGGCAGTTTCATAGAACATTTTTGTGTAAACATTCATAATAAGATCGACGAATAAGCTCTGGGGGGTGAAACATTGACTAATGTATGATCGTCGGCATTGTCGGCAACTATAAATACCTAAGTCTTTGGCATTAAAATGTTATTTCTTTAAGTATTTGCAACAGAAACACTTTATCTGCACATAAACTATTATTGTGAAAAGCATTAGGTAGTCGCAGTATGACTGACGAAGCTTTAAAAACACAAATATGTATATCTGTACATATCTGACTGCGTGATAAAAAAAACAATACCTTAATTAAGGATCCTTCTTATTACTTGACTTACATAAACTTTATGCATTCTTTATTAGCAAAACATGACTCTGTGATCCAAGCTTCTTTGATAATACATTTGGAGAGAGATAAGGAAAGTATAAAGAGTTTTATTACCATGAGTTGTTCAATACCGAGTGATGATACACATGACAATACGTCCAAATAAACAAATTCATGCTAGCGCAGTCGTTTGTTTGTGCGAACTCTCACACAGGCTAGAAATCCCGTATTGAAAATCTCATGGTAATTAAGTTATATAATACATTTTTCTAAACTGTTAGTGTTTCTTTTTTATTTGCAATACAAAATTACAGTATTTTTGCTCCCAAACTATTGTCAGTACAAAGTTATAGTCATAATACGACATATTTTAGATTATAACTGTGATCATTTACATGTATACTGTCCCTTGTAACAAACTTGACTTGTACATACGTTTGGCAATTCGTTGCTAGAAAAATATAACCAATATGACCCCTGCTCCTTGAAATATACTTTTGGGTCAGATTATGGCATTTTAAAGTCCCTTCAAGTGGCAAATTTTACAACTTACACCGTTTCTAAACCTTTATATAACTAAAACATTTTGAGAATCCTAACTTACACATTTTGAGAATCGAAACTCTATAGACACAATATAAACGGCTTTAACCAGCCAGGACAAACTCCAAAACTGCAGTATCAAATTAAAGTTATCAACTCATAATTTTTTTACGCATATTCAATCACGAGTATTTTAGGAACCCGCGAATACGTTTAATTCGGTACATATACATAAGTGTATGACCTGAACACGTGGATAGTTTTAATATACAGTTTTGTAGTGTAATTTTGCCATTATTTGGCGGGGATACTTCTTTACATTTTAATTATATGTTGTTAATGCAGTCACTACTCTGTTTATATGCATAGGGCTTTACAGTAACTTACAGTCAGACTATGCTAATACAAACGCAAAATCAAATTGTTAACATAGTTTGTGGAAGACTTATAACTTAGGAGCCTACGCAATCAACTCAATAGAATATAATAATACTTTAAAACATATGCCGAATACTTTGAAACATATGCCAAATGTATCATTTCAATTTCATATCGCGAACACATTTAAGAACTAGTGCACTTTTGCATTGTGCCCTATGAATGACCTTGCTTACTATGAAGCAGGGCCAACGGGTCATTTTGTAGTATAGGTAGTGCATAGATGACAAACATTTATCAACACACATTAAAAAGTTAGCATACCAAAAAAAGTAAAATTATTTCAAAATCAGAAAGGAAATCAGATAAACACGGCGGTATTTGGCGGTAATATTTTCTGGCTTAAATATGTTTTCTACTCAAAATTATGGACTAAATTAATGCTAGTTTACTATGAGAACATAAGTGAAGAGGTTTCAAATGTCAACATCCTCTTCTAGTGCTTTTGTAACATGACTCATTCTTGAAAATATCACTTTGAATAATAAGTGGTGACCAGGATAGGTTGTGGTAATGTCTTGATAGATCTTTTGCATCGATCAGAACGGTAAATTGTGTATATCTATGCCTTTAACATTAATACAAACTACTTGTAATTAGGCAGTATTAGTACTTCATCTCACCTTGCAGTTTGGCATGACACAATTATAAATGCTAAGAACCACAGTGGTGACGTAATGGTAGATCATCCGCCTCGCATGCGGGATATCGTAGGTTCAATACCCGGCCGGGTCATACCAATGACTAGAAAAACTGATACTAGTAGCTCCATTGCTTAAGGCTCATCATATCAGCATATAAAGGGTTGCAAATAATATATAAATCGGTAAGGGGTATTCAAGCTTTTTGCGATGTTGTACTAGATTTGGCATTAGCTTTCAATAGTGAAAGCTATGAGTTATTGATATACTAGTAATTAACATTGCGAATTATGACATAGAAGTAGTATAACTTACAAGTATGAGAAGTAGTATAACTTATTAGTATGCTGCAACATCAATTACTATAGTATAAATGCGAAACTATATAAGGATATTTATCCATGGTGTTATGACAGTTTTGTGTAGGAACAGTCATATATATATTTAAAGAATTGTCTAAAAACCTTTGAGCTCTATTATGACTATTATTATGGTATGTTTAATAATTGTGCGCAGTTACAGCGTAAGTTGGTATGACCATTACGAATGAGGTTAACAATAGCGCTAACAATGGATTAATAAATCATTGCCGACAGCTACAATATAGTGGTCAATATATTATCCGCCCTCCACTCACACACCCCACCCCCACCCCAACTCCCGGCCATAAATCTTAAGTATTTACCTTTCACTCTTCCAAAAATAGTTATCAAGGAATGATGCTAGCAATGGGCTATTAATATCTGCCAACAATGCCGACGGCTACCATATAGAGGCCAATATATTAACCAAACACTTCATCATCAATCTTAATTTGAGTATTTGTCTTAAACTGTAACAAGAAATGCATATAACATAGCATTACCTTTGATATGCAATTTCTCTATTGTGATTTCAGTGGGTGGGGTAATTCAATTTGCACTTTTCAACAAACGGCGTTAAAATATACATTTATTTTGTAATTGTTCAAAGATGTAATTGTTATGATTAATTAAGGTCTTAAAGAGACACTGTCCGTAACTTTTAGCTTATAAAACACACACTAATTATGTTCGCAAACATTACACACTAAACATTATTGAATATTTACTAATTAAAAGCAAGATTGTTTAACGGAATTCAATCGCGGTACAAAAAAAAGTAAATCCGCTTTGTGCGTTTGAACTCGCAGCCCAAACTAAAATTACACTTACCGTAATAATAGTGTGCGTGAGCGTAAAGTGGTCGGCAACACTCCCAACTGAGCTAAGCGGGCTATACATATTTCGCAATACATACTGTGGTGATAACATAATGCGCTAATTGAAGTCACGTGATCGCGGAAAAGTAAATATTGTGGGTCCCACTTTATTTACATATAATAATTAAAACTTTTTTTTTTTCAAACTCACGAATGTATTCCTACATACTTCTTAGGGTCTATCCTCACGTTTTCATGTATACATTTCACTGAATAAAAGTCAGCCAGTTATTTGGTTATGCTCAATATCTGCTTACTTACGGACAGTGTCCCTTTAATAGTGTAATACATCATTAAAATGTGTTATTCCAAATATAATGCAGCAGCTACAAATAACTCTAAATCTGGTGTTGTTTTATGAAAAGCGTAAATATATGAGCTATAAAAAAACTTATTTCCCCTATCTAGATTTTTCTAGACTTTTTTGAGATTTTTCGCAATATATGTCACTATCAGAAAATCAGTAAATCAGTTCTGTTGCAATTTGTTTGATGTTGAATGGTAACATTTCACAGGCTGAGTGGACTACACCTGCAATTGTCCTACTTACGAATATACTGGATTATTAAATGATGAATGTTAAGGTTATATTCCTATTAATGAATGTAAATGTTTTTCTGTACATTTTATACTAAATATTGGGTTATTTCACAGTCAGCTACTGATTAATCAGCATTTTTTATGAATATAATGATATGTCAGTAAACGTCAACAAATTAAGAAAATATCGCCAATAAGGTTCGAAATATTGAGATAAGAAAGTTCATATGTGTTAATCAATGATAAAATGAGTGAATAATACAAGAAATAAGGACAAATTGCCTTTCTGAGCTTTTGTGTTTTATTGATATTAACGCTCTGAACAAATTTGGCAAATATCAGATATATAAAAATAAGACCAAGAGTGTTAACGATTTGATAAAAATAAGTATAAAAGTCGAACGGTAAATGCAACATTCACAGAACACAGTAAACCCCAAAACACTCAAAACGACAAATATGAATGGCAGTATTAATAAGGAATAAAGGCATATGACATCACAAATATAATAAAGGGTTGACAATAGGGCTACCGCCTTGGAACGGTCAGTGGCAAAAAAAGCCGCCGGGGGTTTACACTATGTTCTACGGCGCAGCAAACCTCACACTTATTCTACTGTCATCCCAATAAAATGTGTAAAGTGGATCGCTAGACAAATACAACTGTACATTTTATAAACCGTCTTATTAGCAGCGGCAGTCAACAGCAGCAAGTAAGTCCAGACTCTATTGTGCCCATCGGGTCAGGTATACCTTGACGTGTTCGTTGGCGGAGGGACTATAAACCTTAGAATTACACACACACACACACACAGCAGCAAGTTAAAATTAGCTGAAATCAACAAAAAATGTTGAGGTATACTTATCAGCAATTTATTAAGAGAACCTATTGCAGAAACACTGCAATTACTGTCAACAACAACCACAATTTCAAGATCAGCCCTGGAGAGTAAATAATAGCCGCAGAAGCTAAATGTCGATAAACGACGATAACTTCAATTGGCCAACATAATGGCTTGATTCAACATTTCATTAACAACATGGTGAGAAGCAACTTATTATTTATATAAATTGTTTTCTTTTGATTTGCTGTTAATCAGTGATGTACATAATATAATGTATTTGTAAATTTGGAAATGCTTTAGTCCTAGTCTCCTTGAATATATAATTATTTACATAGGTGGTCATTCAATAGCTAAAGTTAATTGTAACATTGAATTAATTAATGGGTTGCAGAGGTGTCCGTCTGCGGTTGGATGCCATTATGGAAAAGAATCAACATTGCAACACATTTTTCATTGAAACACATTTTTTTAATTCGTTTCTACCGATTATATATTTTCTTCTATGCATGGTAATGTGTATTTTAAATTCACTTCAGTGACTGCTATGTGTATTTAAAAAAGGGAGAAAAAAGAAATCACTTCTTTGGATGAGGTTATGTTTGGTTGGAATAGCCTTTAGATGGTTAAGAAACGTGGAGCCTGCTCAGACATCAATTGAACTTGTGGCCGTAAAATAGTCATGCACCAATTAATCAACTGCAACTGATCATCAGTTACTTAGGCTTCCGATTATGATGATCATTTATGAGTAGTCTTAATGTTAAAATAGAAATCAAACATGATTATACAGGCGACAACCGTTAGGAAATACGCTTGAGATGTATGAGAGCATATTATACACCAACACAAATATCGAGTAGATGTGTTATATATGCTGTTGGAAATGACATAACATTGTCATAAGAAAGAAAACATACTTAATCAGAAAATGTTCTGAGTTCAGAGTCTTAACAGGCACATGTTAATTATGCCTCATACTGTATAACCGATTGTAACCGAGGATCATGACCAGATGGTTAAGTCTGAAAACATGAAAGTCCATATTCTTCATGCTAATGTGTGAAGCTTAGGAACTACTAACAGTTAATTTGTGTTTTTGAGACGAAATATGAAAGGTAAAGAAATATAAAAAGATCGGACAGGGAAAGTAACATTCAAGTAGGACATTCAACCACAAAACACAGAAACAAACACGTAAACAGACAAAAAAGAAGGCAAAAGTAATAAAGGTATTTACACACTGCATTAATAATTTTACGATAATTTTTGGTGCACCCTAGAACCTGGTTTAAAACACCAGTGGCTTTTTTGCCACTGACCTTTCCAAGGCGGAAGCCCTATTGTCAACCCGTTTGTACTTGTGATGTCTTATTTGGCCTTTTATTAATCTTTAAAGTTGTTCTTTGTTTCTGAGCCGTGCTAGGAGGCGTGAGAGGTGTTGCGCTTCACATTAACCCTCACGAACAGACTCAATAAAACCGATTCTGCTACTTTTATCTCTTGTTTGTGTTTGTTGCTTCCAAGTGATCCACTTTTCAGTATGTATTGTATCCAAGTTGAGGACTGCAACGACATAGTATTAGAGATATATGAGATAACGTGCAATAATATTCAATACTGCATCCTTGATCAATGAGAGTTAGTGGTTCTAGACAACTTAATATTGCAAAGTGCTCAACCATACTTACGATGTACTTATTTGATTACATTGCACTTATTTCGCTCTCTGCAGTAATAACAATACCTAACTGTGTTGCTATATAAAATGACACCATGTGTGTTTAATTCCCAATTATAATTAATTGAAATTTCTCAGTTTTAGCCAGGTATAAAATGAAGCAAGATGTTATTACATATTACATGTTGAAAATCTCTAACGAAATGGTCTTTAAAGGACTGCAAATGCTTCGGATATGGCTTTGAACAATTGCTATTTATGTAATTGGTTTACTAGTATTTAACAGGTTTACCGCGGGTAAATTACAAATAGATGCCTTTCACCCGTGTAGTCATCATATCATAGCAATCTTTAGATATATTATTCTTATGTGAACTTTTGATTTATCACACAATCAGCCTCGTGTGAGGAGCTACATAAAGGAGTTAATTCCGCGAAGAGGCTCTACAAGTGTTGTTGTCGAAACTAAATGATGGTTCGAGTTGCGCCGTGGACAAGGCAAGAATCTGAAAATAAACATTTTGAAATTTAAAAGAAGCTAAGATAATTTAGAATATCGATTTGATCGGTAAAAGTTCTAAATGCCAATTACAAAAAAAGAAAGATGATATTGTTCATTCTGAAACATTAAGTACTTATCTACACTATATATATATGAGATAACAGTTACACAATAGTGAACACAAATATGCTCGTGTAAATATAATACAAAAAACAATAGCCTAAACAGCCACAATGAAGGTACTCAATGTTTAGTTTAGACAATAAAGTAAAAGCAGTAAAACAATCGAACAGGAAATATGGCATTCAAGGACCGCAGTCAAACAAAAGAAGGCACAGAACAAACAAATAAGTGCAAAGATTAATAAAAGCAAAAAATACATCACAAACAAAAAGGGAGTTGGCAATAGAGCTACCACTTTGGATCGGCCAGTAGCAAAACGGGCCTCTGGGGTGTTTAAACAAGGTCTAGGGTGCACCAGAACAAAACAAAATAGACTGAAAACCTGCGGCCTTTTTGCCACTGACCATTCCAATTCGGTATCCCTATTGTCAACCCCTAAGTGTTTTGATGTCACATAACTTTGTTATTAACATTGAACTTGTTGTTTGTTTTAATGCGTGTTTTGGTTGATTGCGTTCTGTGCAAGCTACATTTCCTGTTCGATTTTTATACCTACGTTTATAGTTTTTTTCACAAGTTACTGTGGGTTTAACTGGATTATTAAGTGTATACTATTGCATTTCAGTGGTATATTCAACGTCATTATTTAAACGTGTACATGGTGATGAATGCATAACGATTCGATAAGATGTGGACCTCTTATTGTGTTTGTTTATTAAAATAAACCGAAATAGTACCTACTTCCGGTTTCATTGGATCAATAAATAATGCGTTTTTAGAGTATTTTTATATTATTTGTTTAACTAATTTTCTTTAATCCCTTATAAGAAGTTTTTTTTATTTCATAATAAATAATTGATTAGAAGGTAGTTCGAATATACTTTAAAGTCAGAAAAAAGTCAGAAAAGGTAAAACATATCCATAGTTAAGTTCATATGTACAAACATAGTGATATATGTTGATTGACGATATACCGTGAGAACAACTAGTCATTAGAACTGGGTAAGAAATGGAATTATCTGGCCCTGCACCGAAACTTTAACCGGAGTGTTGACACTCGTATGCTATCATCAATTCATACTTACATTTACCATGATTAAAATGTAGTTACCGGTATACCTTCTTTCAATTAAGGGTCCCATAAATGTTTCCCTTTGTTGCAGCGTGTCATGTCCGGTCGCGTTTTTAATTAAAAACCTCATATTTCAGAAAGAATACGAAACATCACAATAAATAATGACACACGCATGTTCCACAACTCAGCAAAACATTTTGGCAGAGTTAAACCCCTTTTTATACTTACAAATTTTGTAAAAAGAAGCTCAGATTTTTTAAACCAAATAATATATTGGAAGGAAACTTCGTACATAAATTCTGAATTAATAAATAACATCCCATGTGTAATAAATACTGATAAAGGTGATCCTTTGTGAGCAACAAACACAATTAAGAGAATAAAGCAGCAGACTCGGTTTTATTGAGTCTGTTCATAGAAAGTAGTTGCATAAGTCAAAACCATGTTTTGTCACCTGTATAGTATGGATGGCAGACGCTTAGATATCACTTTGTCATTGTCGTCGTCATACTTCAATTTCCGCTCAACGTTTGAACGATCGTTTCCGCTCAACTTGTGAAAGATCACACACAACAACTTCAACATCATAACTTGCTTGCCGTTTGTTGATGACTACTATTGATTTTGGAATCAAAACGTTAACGGTCAAGGTCACTGTTTTCAGTCGATTCTGCTGATTAACCTCTAGGATTGCGCCCAGCATCTATAGACTATAACTTGATTGATCCGTGGTGAGAAGATGACCCATCTTGATTGTGTAAATGTACGTCATTCCATCCGACGCTAACTTCGTTATTTAGTTGTTAATATTCCAATAATATTACACACACATGTTAACAACTTCGAGACGATGTGTCGCGACCAACATCGATACCTTTCCTTCAAGTTCAATGTCACACTAAGATTTTGAAGGTTATGCCTATATTTTGTATCTGAGCTATGACTTCATTATGTATCTTCGAGTTCAATAACATTATACACGAAATTACACCAGCATAAGACGATGTTTCGTGCCGAAAACAAGGTCCTACGTACAGGGTGCATGTCTCACTAAAACTTAAAAGTGTTTTTTTTTTTTATTCTAAATCTATTTTACTATATCACATTCTTATCAAAATTAGGAATGTCATGTTGCCATATTCTTTTATCTGGGAAAATTAATATATGACCACTTGTTAAAGAGACTTTATAACGGTGATCAAAGGTACACCAGGAAAACAATACCAGTACATCGTTAATTTATTTGAAAAACATAATTCAATCATCTTTTTTATAACATCAGGTAGACGAAACTACTATCATCCATCTTTATTATATGATAGACGAACTTAAATTTAGACGAGACCTCTTGCACCTCAATTAAGAATTAAGAAATGACGTGTTGTTTATATAAAAGTCGAACATGAAATGTAACTTTCACAGAAAACATTCAACAAAAAGCACGCATCAAAACAAACAACAACTATATCGTTAAAAGAAAGCAAAGCACATGCCATTACAGACACAAAGGTTTGACAATAGGGCTACCGTCTGGGAAAGGTCAGTGGTAAAAAATCCGCTAAGGGTTTAAATCAGGTTCTAGGATGAACCAAACCTCACTCTCACCCTACTGTCATTCCAATAAAACGGTGCAGTAAATAAAAATATCCCCGCCTGGTTATATTTTCCAACAAACAAGGCAGCATGAATAGACAATAAAAGTTTCATATATAGATGATCAGGTACATATGAATATAAATAAAAAGCCCAGAAAACCCAGTGTAAGTACCCAATGACTTGACAGGAAACAGAGCAACAACAGATCGAACAATTTAGAGTAAGATAAGACAAGGTCTAAGACAAAAATCATATTCTACCGTCTTTTGATTATTTAAGTAGTCATCATAGGGTCCACAATATGTTTGGTCATCCCACAATCAAAGAAAAAAGTATAGTGCCGACAGTAAATGTGTTAATCCATTACGTGGTCAAAGTATTAACTTTCATGACCCCATTCAACCCCTACACCAAGAAGCGAAAACGTTGTTGGTTGGGGTATGAAATAAAACCAGCCTTAATATTGGTTTAAAAAGTTTGCATATTGTAAAATAAAAACATTTATTAGGTAATTTTAAGCAGGTTTCAGTAAAAAATATATTTAAACTGCCGGTAAAAAACATGTAACGTTTGCAAACGTCAGAATATATTAGCAAATTATTGTCTGATATATTATTGTGGCGTGTTTTTACATTATTGATAATCTCAGGTGTTCTTAAGATAGTAAATGGAACACACGATTCAGATTGTACGTTTTATACGGAGGTTTCTAACTGTCATTACTTTATTGCATAAAAGGTTATTATGTGTTGTGCAGTTTAAATCTCTCTGTTTATTATATTGTCATTATTAGTCAATCACTCTGAGGTTGCTGTACCATTATAGCCTATAATGTATTAGCGGGAGGTACAGCCCGTTATTCATTCAGTCAGGTTGTCTAGATGCGTTGCAAATTAAGTATAATTTTCATGGTTGAATTATTATATTGTAAGTTTTGAGTTACATCTAGACATGTGAGATTCCATTGTTGTTAAATTACATCTGTAATTGTATCACACGTTTTGTTAAAGTTTAGCATTATGTCAATTCGAGGAAGGTTTAGAATTCGGGTTTATTAATTCTGAATAAAGATTGCTTTGCAATCAGTTTGGTGATACCTTAGTGATATTAAAGAATACATGTTGTGATAACCTTGTAAGACTGGGTATATATTTTGCAGCCGCATACGCTAGGAGCGCAGGTAGAGAGCGTATTGTCTGGAGCGTGGTCTATGGGGTTGAAGATGGGAACCGCCGTCATAGGACGCGGGTACTACGCCATTCGCTATTTAGGCGACAGACCAGGCGGTAGCCATGGAGACGCTAGGCAAGAGGGCCTCGTTACGCAGATAGTTACGCAGATAGCTACGCAGATAACGTCACTGGATGTAGAGTACAGGGACTTGAGCCATCGCCGGAAAGGGATCGTGCAAGTGGGCGTCGCGTGGGAAGTACGTCAACAAAAGTATGTATGGTACCGGGACGGATAGCAACCGCTAAGGACCGCTATAACGTGGAAGTGAATTCTCGGAAGTAAAGTATTATTGCCGCACACTGAACTGTACCGGAAGGATTCAGCTAGATATAGCTTGGAGATATAAAATAGCTGTGACATATATCATAAATACAGATATTCCGTCTGATTAAAACCTAACCTTTAAATGTGTAATTACGTGAATAGGGATTCCATCTAACGTGTATTTAAATTCTTATTAAAATGCTTTAAAAACGTTGATATTTCTACTTTGTCATTTTTATTCATTTATCTATATATATTGTTGAAAATAAATTTTGTAAATTTATTTATTCTTGATACTCCCTTGATGAGTTGTCTCCACTTGGTCCATCTTGTTACAAAATAATTAGCAAAATCTATGACAAGAGAGATGATTTTAATTTTGATATTGTTAATTATCCCTATTTAGATGGAGATGTTCCCCGAGAAACATCTTTTGGGGTCTATGTGTCTCAACTTATTTGTTTTCCTAGAGCTTGTACTCGAGTTGAGGACTTTAATATTCGTAATCTTTGTATAACTATAAAGCTACCCCATCAGGGCTACCGTTACCATAAACTTCGTAAAACCTTTGCACACTTGTATTATCGTAACCCTGATCTTCTTTTCAAATATAAAAGTAGTTTAAGAACTCTTCTGAGGCAAGGACTGTCACAACCTGACTTCTATGTTGACGTGATTTACAAACTTCGTAAGATCCTTGGTCATGATCACTTTCATACTACCTTATGACCCTATTATTTTCAACGCAATGCATGCTTGGTGGTGGACAGTTACAGTTACAGTTCTCCACTATGCTTTCCTCTTTAATTGTGCGATGACTGGACAGGCTGAGGACCCTACGATGACGTCTACCTAAAGCCCGAAAGGACGGTGGCGTTCGATGTTTGTCTGCAATCGTGTCTTGTCTTGCCCTCAATTATGTATTCTCTTGTTGCACTGCCTTCTTCTAAGTCACTGAGAACCTTCTTAGTGGCTTTCTAGGTTATTTTTTTTTTTGTATTTATATATACACGAGCATATTTATGTTTTACTTATATTGCCTGTTAATGTTGCCTTGTTCGTTAGAGAATAGTTCATGTCGAGGATTTCTTTATTTACACTGTCCCGTTTTATTGGGATGACAGTAGGGTAAGTGTGAGGTTTGGTGCACCTTAGCAGCTGGTTTAAACCCCCAGCGGACTTTTTTGCCACTGACTGTTTCAAGGCGGTAGCCCTATTGTCAACTCTTCATATGCCTTTAATTCTTATTAACATTGTCATTCATGTTTGTCGTTTTGCGTGGTTTTGGGTGTACTGTGTTCTGTGAAAGCTGCATTTCCTGTTCGACTTTAATATTTATTTTTACCATAGTAGAAAACAAAAGTTTGTCAATGTTCAAATAGGTTATCAACACACCGAGAGGTGTCATTAAAGGTTTCATTTACATTTACATGCGTCTCTGGTGAAGGACTCAACATGAATCTCTTTTATCGCAATACCAAGATAAATCTGCGTCAAGATACGTCCAATTCGAAAAGATAGTGATACCAACAATTTGTCTATAAACGGTAGTTCTTTCAGTGTATTTGTCATGTTGACGCCCATTCCCTCTGACATCACGGATGACGTAGGATGACGTAGGAAGAAAAAAGTATACAGTGTAATCCAATCATCACAATGTTTTATTTGAGACATAAAACAAGAAGAAAATTACCACACATTACCTGGATAAAGGAACAAAGTATGCGTGCGACGATTATAACTGTTTGAAATGTCAACGCCTACATAAATTAAATGAGCGTTGTACCCTGGATCGAAAAGACATGGATTCGATCCCCGCCATGACCATATGTGTTGTGTCCCTAAGCAAGACACTTTATCCGCATTTGATTAGTACTACCCAGGAAGACACCGAGAGTGATTAACATAAGTTCAGAGAGATTCCGTTACGATCGATGTAAAACAAATTTAAACTAAAATAAAATGCAGAGGACGACTCGCTAAAACTAGGTTACAGAGCTAGATTTGCGTTAAGCCTGACTGATCCTTACTTTAAAATAATACCTTTCCAAATAATATGAAACAGACTCATCAAAAGCTACACACTCTAGCATTAAGTGGTATTTGGTTAATACATACTGATAGAGGAGATCCTTCGAAAGCAACAAACACAACTAAGAGAATAAAGTAGCAGACTCGGTTTTATTGAGTCAGTTTACTATGAATTAAACTCTTTGTGAATACGTGTACCATCAGTGCTATACGTTTCTTTATTCAAACGTAATTCGCTAAAATAGCAAATGGGACTAAGGGACGGAAAGATGCGTGCCGAGATCCGTTTACTGATAAACTTGATTGATATACTGCAAAAAGAAGAATTTAAAAAGGTGGGAACTGCGTTTTTATCTCCCACTAGACAAACATTAACCAATTCATCAACACCTTGTGGCCTGAACTGTTCGTAGCTGTTGCCGATGTAAAGAGTATCGTGATGTGCCCATAATTAATTGACGCTCGGAACGTTACTCTCTCTAGTAATGTGGGAAAACGTTCGATGAGGCGGTTTTGAAATAATTGTTTTTCGTTATCGCTCGTCATCCAATATGACGGACGTTACATAAAAACTGATACCAAAATAAAAGTCTCTGAAATAGCTTTTCCTCTAAACATCTAACTTGTTTTGAAAATTAAAAATACAACTAGTGTATTATATTTTGTTGTCAACTTCGTAAACAGCATAATGATCCTTACTATGGTTCTTCTTGGTGTAAATTATCTTTTACTCTTCCGTAAGTACTAAACACACGTCTTAAACCCCTAACATTCGCTAGTATACTAGCGATTATTTGGAGGTGTGCCTATGTAATTTAATCCTGCAGATTACAAGCTGTCAGTTGGAAGAGGAGTGTAAAAATAGAACACAAGCAGACGACTAAAATTGTAAAATCAAAACAAACCAAAATGATCACTTACACATTGTTTTTATATCCAATTCTTTTCATTTCTTTTGCAGAGAAAATTGTTTTATTTTTAATTTTTGCACAAGATTATATTAAGTGATTTATATATAGTCTGTATTTAATTATTTATTGACAGATATGTCCAATCCAATTAATCCATAGCTGTTCTTTATAGTCAGTTGTTTTTCTCTGCTTGACATCCGCAGTGATACATAAACACATTCACTGATATCAAGTACAACAAGCAAGGTTTTACGCAAGCGTAAAATAGCTGCCGAGATACAATTACCTTGTAATACGACGTGCTAGAAGTACACATCACCACAGAAATACAATTGTTCACGTGTGCGTTAAAGTGTACATTACAACATATATAAACTGTTCACTGTTACCATGTGTAATTATAAGATTGCGTTATCAAAGTGAAAAATGTAAAGGAATAATATAAACCAATGAAAATTTAAAAAAAAAGGAAAAAAAAGGGAAATCAGCAGGCTTGAACCCTACCTTCCTGGGCACTAACACGGCGCCAAGACATACTGCACTATTGAGAATTCTGAATGTTTCGTCGCTAATCACCAGATGGCATCATAGATAGTTTGCGTATTGCTGAAGTAAAGTGCCCTTTTACAGCTAAGGATAAAACAATCGGTGTTGAAACCGTATCGTATTTGAAAGAGAACGCAAATTCGGAGCTCGTTTTAGATGAAACAAACGACTACTATTTCCAGATTCAGGGCCAGCTTCTTTGCACAGGAGCAGATGAATGTGCGGTAGTTGTTTACACGATCACTGACATGGTGCACATTAAAATACCACACAATGACGAATTCATTGGGAAAATGGTGGACAGCTTACGTCTATTTTTAATCTCTATTTCAAACCAGGTCTATTGGAGAAGAGGTTTTACAAGACGTACATTGATTAAGACAAACATTTGGATTTCAGTAATTATATATATCTTTTATTCAGCAAAATTCCAAAAGGTCATAAGACCCATGAGGATGCAAGACATATATACAAGGTTGACAGCAGGTACATGCAGTAGTTATGTGTACTTATGCAAAAGTACTATTGTTTCAACATCAACACGATATATAATTATAAACAATTTAAGAAATATTTTCAATCATATAGGTTATTTTTACCACCCCACCAATGCATTTTAAACAGTTTTTAATTGCATACTATATGTGGAGAAGATGACGGTCATTTAAATATAATCACATATATATTTGCATTAAACTGGTATGAATAACAGGTCCATGTGAAGCAGACGTTACCGTGATTGACCGACATCAATAAAAGTGCTGATGATGACAATATCAATTTATTATGGAGTCGAGGGCAAAATTTAAGTCTATAATACTCTATAAAACAAGAGGTCAATGACCTTGAAGCTCTACTGATAGATTTTGATAGCTAGGTCAGCATTCCTGTGAAGTTTCATAAAAACTGTCAAGTAGTTTCAGAGGAGTAGTCGCTACAAGTTGAACTTTTTACTATATAACTCTAGGTAAAAAAAGATGGCCACTGGCAGCCATGTTTAATGTTGAATCAAAATAGTTTTCGACAAGGATCAACCTCTTGTTTTATGCTGATCATTTCAGAAAAAGTCCCATATCAATATCACTTACAGCTTTCAAGAAGTAGTCGCTACAAACTTGTTTTTAAAAATCTATGTTTAGCCGTGGTGGCCATCTTGAATTTCCGGCCGACCTGAAATTGTGCTAGGATCAACTAGATATCAAGAGCAACATTCCTTTGAAGTTTCATAAAAATCCGTCTATTAGTTTCAGAGGAGTAGTCACTACAATTTTTTACTATACAAACTCTATGTAAACAAAGATGGCCACTGGTGCCCAGGTTTAATTTTGATTCAAATTAATTTTCGACAAGGATCAACATCATGTCATGCTGATCATTTTAGAAAAAGTCCCATATCAATATCTCTTACAGTTTTCAAGAAGTAGTCGCTACAAACTTGTATTTTAAAAATCTATTTTTAGCCATGGCGGCCATCTTGAATTTCCGGCCAACCTAAAAAAATCTATGATCAATTAGACATCAAGAGCAACATTCCTGTGAAGTTTCATAAAAAATTGTCAAGTAGTTTCAGAGGAGTATTCGCTACAAGTTTTTACTATATAAATCTATGTAAACAAAGATGACCGCTAGCGGCCATGTTTAAAGTCGCCTCGAAATAAATTTCGACAAGGATCAACATCATGTCATGCTGATCATTTTAGAAAATGTCCCATATCAATATCACTTACAGTTTTCAAGAAGTAGTCGCTACAAACTTATTTATTTTAAATCTATTTTTAGCCGTGGCGGTCATTTTGAATTTCCGGCCAGCCTGAAATTTTTGTCAGCACGCTATTAAGATAGTGTCAACAAATAATTACCAAGATAATGGAAACTGACTGCTAACATTTAGCAGCCTAAAACGAGGGAAATTTTGTGATTGTAATTTAAAATTGCAGTGTAAAAAGGAGGGAAATAGTTTGCTAATTTCCTAAGATGTATAATATGTTTGGAACTTTTATTCACATGTTGTTTGGAAATATAATGTGTATTTTCATAAGCAAAATAATTATATTTAGTTTATGAACACAAATAAATTATTAACAGACAAAGTAATTGTTTTTTATACAATTTTATTCTTCTCATTTTCATGTATAAAAGGATTAAATAAAATCATGTGGATTAACTCCCGATCAAGGTCAGTTCACTTATGTTATCACAATTCACATTTTTAATTCTCTGGTGTATTGCCTGCTACAAGCCTGTTCAGCAAGGAATGTAAACACTAGCACGTGGTTCTGTTTACAACAGAGAGTTCATAACCCCCAATACGCCAATAAGCCACTCCCCCGGCAAATTCAAATTTTGAATCTGACAGTTAGATTGTTTTCTCAAAGGCATGTTTGTGGTGATGATAATTTATTTTTTTAAATCAGAATTAATTTTACTATATTTTGTTTACATGCCTGCCAAATTTCAACTCTAAATTGTTTGTAACAATTGCAATTTTTTCCAAAAAAGGTCCCTGATTTGAAACATGCATACAATTATACAGAAACTTGCCCCAGCGCCATCTAGTGGTTTATATAGTCCAGTTGCCCCTTTAAACACAATTAATAGTGAATATATGTATATCTGGTTCCACTTTTTTAAATTACAATTCTCTTTAAATTCCCAAGCTTGACTTAGATCCACTTGTCAGTATTTATAGACATTCACCCTGGCGTTTGTTTAGTGCTGTGTGGCGGTTGTAGTATGTCGCCCCGACTATAAATCAATAGTGTAATTACTTACTGGACCTTTAAGTTCATCAAGCCAAAGTGTTGTGCAGTAAAACGTCTCCCCGCGCTTGCAATCAGGACTGTTATTCATTCGATCTTTGGAGAGAGCCAGATACTTATATTTAGTTATCGGTGGTACATTTTCAATTGCTTTTGTTTTCTTACTTAATTTTCGATTCGGTGGTTCCACTACTCCGGCCGATAAAAGGCTCTGGGTATTGTTGACCCACTCATAGGATATATTGTCTGCTTTTTACTTTAGTCTTTTGGCTGTTACTTGTGATATGCTGGCTTCATAACCGCTGCTCCCAACTAAATTCCATTTTGTTTATTTCACTCTTCGGGGCATAGTATTTTGTTAGATACTGGGACCATACGCCGCTGGACATGGGGGAGGAACATCTCTATGTCCAACGCCATATGCATGCCATCTTCGGGATGGTTACAATTATGTACTATTGATTTTATGAATATTGAGTTCTGCTCAACCTGGGGCTAGAGGGCGTGAGCGGTAGCTAGCATATTTCACTACCGTTCATGAACAGTCTCAATCAAACCGAGACTGCAGTATTTTGTATATATCGTGTTCGGCCGTTTCCAAAGGTCCATTATCATACTCTTTTATATATTACAGTGGCGTTGATTGTGCAGTGTGGCGGCAATTAAAATGTCTCCCCGCGCTTGCAATCAGGACTGTTATTCATTCGATCTTTGGAGATCGCTGAGCCCGCCCGATACTTATATTTAGTTATCGGTGGTACATTTTCAATTGCTTTTGTTTTCTTACTTAATTTTCGATTCGGTGGTTCCACTACTCCGGTCGACAAAAGACTCTGGATATTGTTTAACCACTCATAGGCTATGTTGTCTGCTTTTTACTTTAGTCTTTTGGCTGTTACTTGTGATATACAGGCTTCATAACCGCTGCTCCCAACTAAATTCCATTTTATTTATTTCGCTCTTCGGGGCATAGTATTTTGTTAGATACTGGGACTATACGCCGCTGGATGTGGGGGAGGAAAATATCTATGTCCACCGCCATATGCATGCGATCTTCGGGATGGTTAAAATTATGTACTATTGATTTTATGAATATTGAGTTCTGCTCAACCCGGAGCTAGAGGGCGTGAGCGGTAGCTAGAATATTTCACTACCGTTCATGAAAAGTCTCAATCAAACCGAGACTTCAAAATGTTGTATGTGTCGTGTTCGGCCGTTTCCAAAGGTCCATTATCATACTCTTTTTTTTAAAACTAGAATATAGTTTTAGCCGGTGCTAGGGGGCGTGAGATATGTTGCACCACTTAAGAGAATTAATAAATCCTAGTGTGCTATTTTTCGCATTTGTTTGTGCTTTTTGCTTTCAAAGGATCCCATTTTCAGTATTAATTAGCACATGTATGGATCTTCTTACAAGTCATATTCCATAATAAAAGGTTATGTGAGTCCTATGACAATATGCATACTATGTCACATTAGATTTCAATCTTATTCCCAAGTTGGCAGGAGCTGTCTGTTTGTATTGTCTGTTGTTTTGTTAAATTCTAAATAGTAATTCTCATGTGTTTCATATTGCTAGCAGTTTTACATACATTTCAATAAAATTGCACTTTCGTCACAAAATACTAAATATCTTTTAAAGATCATATGAATTAATATAAAACATTTATTCATGAACAACTGTCTGAATTGTCGAGATATCCTAACTAATATTTATTATTCTTAAACACTAATTAAACCAGACAGGTCATGGGGTCTAGCTAAGTGAATGTTTACATTATTTCCAGAACTTCGTAAAAGCCTGTGTTTTTGCATCTCTGTATTTGACAAAACCAATGCAGAGTTATTCACAGATATATATATACATAGAGATAGAATAATAGACCAACTTCGACACAGCGCATCGCACAGCGCCTCGCACAATAGCCGGCGCCTTAGACCACTCGACCAACTAGCCAACCTAAAAAGATTGGTTTCGGTGGACGGGTCATACTAAGGTCGTACTACTGAACGTTTCGGATATCTTCGTGCCTTTCCGTCAAATAACGACAACCACTGCGTATAATTTATACGACAGAGGATTCACTTTACATGATTATAACCCCAGGTATATATACAACATTTTACCATAGAAAGACGACATATCATACTGATATACTGAATTAAGATATATTATATTAATATAATATATATATATATATATATATATATATATATATCTTCATTCCTGAAAGAAACTGGGCGCTTTAATAAGGACTGTACACAAAACTGTATTTTAATAAACATGGAAGTTGCCTCTGGCGATTTCCATTACTAACTAAAGTATGTTTCGGGGATTTCATGCAGATCGAAAATTGCGGAAAAAATAAAAATGTGTTTAGTATAAGCAGATATATTTTACAAACTACTGATGTATATATATGATAAATGGCTATTTGCTGCTACAATGTATCTGTGTAGAAAATAAACTATGCAAATATTCAACTTGATTGTATGCAACTTATTTGTTTTTCAATCTATTAAACATCAGTTCTTTCAAATCTCACATAACGATAATCGCATAGTAATATTTCATGTAACAACTAAAAGTACTGTCACATGTAACATACAAATAGATATAAAAATCGATCAGGAATAGTAGCATTCAAGGACGACAGTCAACCACAAACACACGAAGGGTTGACAATAGGGCTACCGCTTTGGAACGGTCAGTGGCAAAAAAGGCCGCTGGAGGTTTAAACCAGGTTCTAGGGTGCACCAAACCCCACTCTTACCATATTGTCATCCCGATAATCGGGACAGTGTAAATAAAGATATCCCCGCCAGGTTCTAATCTCTAATAAACAAGGCAGCATTTATATGCAATATACGTAAAACAAATAAATGATCATGTATATATAATATAAAAAACAGAAGCCTAGAAAGTCACAAATTAAATTTTGTAAAGTAAGTACTCAGTGACTTGGCAGAAATCAGAGCAATAAGAAAAAAAAAACGTTAAGGGTACGACAAGACAATACTAAAGACAACCATCAAACGCTACCGCCCAATAAGGATTCAGATAGACGTCATCATAGGGTCCACAATATGTCCGGTCATCGCACAATCAAAGAGGAAAGCATAGTGGCGAACTGTAAATGGGTCAACCAGTAAACATGCAGTGCGTTGCAAAATGGTAGGGTCATAACCCTATCATACCCTATAAAATGACATGGCATATTGATTTGAATACAACCGCCGCTATTTATCGGGATTGCTATCGTCGCTATGTAGGATAATAATTTTTTGAGTTTATGGTTGGTTATGTGCACTGAAAATGAAATAATTATTGGGACGAAAATAAAACTTTTCCGCAGAAACATCCACACATTGTATGCCATCAAATTAAATGAAGTGTTCTGGAATACGCTGCCAAACATTCAAATAAAATGTAACGCATAATGTCTCTGTTCTCGTGCTGATTCTTATGTGGTTTCTTCGTATTTCAGAACAGCAGTAAAAATATTTCTGCGTTTAGTGAGGGTCAGTCTTCAATTTAATATTAATACAAACAGTTATTAGAAAATAATGATGCCATTTACATATTAATTGTAAGATATTCATTGTTTAACCGTCCTTAATATATATTCAGATTTTGTGAGCCTTCGCTTCATGCCTCAGGTCACCATGTGAAGGAATGTGGCCTGCTCCATGCTAGATGTAGAAGACTTAAATCTTAATTTATATAGTGTATTAAAGACGACGTTGTTTATGACGCAATTCTAAATGATATTTACGTCATAAACACCAATTATTAAGAAACTGTAATTATATACAACAAAACGTTGTATATATGTTCATTTTAGAGATCTATCAGGTCTCAATATTTTAACTGTATCGCTTCTGTTGAAGAAAATGGTATGACTGCATTTCAATGTTTAATGTACCAGCATGACTCATTCTTTAAGAAGAATAACGATGAATCAAGATATGGTTACATGATTCAACCCTTGTATTGATTACCTATTTATTTTAATTATTAAACATCAACGTTTCTAGTTGCTTGTTAAATCCATTATAGTTCGTATTAATAATGCATCAACACATAATCTTAGGCCAACTGGAAGAACGAGACATATTGTTATTACAACTAAGTTATGGTGTCGCGAGCCACTACTAAATCATGTAAACAGTGTGTTTGCATACTAACGCTAATTAAAAGAAAACTAACCTTGTAACCTTAATAGAGCACTTGTTTATTGCCTATTACGCACGATTAAACCATATACCGCGGCCTATTTTGCTCTTTTAAAAAAGCAGATATAAACACCGAATAGGAAAAGTAGCATGTAATGACCACAGTCACCAAAAACACGCATGGAAACAAACAACAATACACGGTTGAATAAAAGGCAAAATATATGACATCAGAAACATAAAAGTGTTGACAATAGGGCTACCGTCAGTAGCGTCAGTTGCCAAAATGTCCGCAAGGTTCTAGGGTGCACAAAACCTCACTCTTACTCTACTTCCATCCCAATAAACGGTGCAATTTATACAAGAAAATATTGATACAATGTATCACAAGCCGGTCAGAACTGTTACATAAGAAAACAGTAAGGGGAATTAATATGATCAATTCAATATAATATGAACAGTGTGTAGATGAATTCTTTTTATTTGTAATTGTCAACAATTAAAAGACATTTATATGAACGATTTGAGTACTAGATAAACTAGTCATTATGAGACAAAATGAACATGTTTTTAGTTTTGGCATCTGTGTTGAATAGTGTTATAATATGAATATGATAGACATCTAAAATAGTACGTATAATGGATCACTCAACAGAATGATGCTGCATGATTAGACTGTGAGGAATTGGGAAAATATCATGGTTAGAATATGAAGAATTGGTAAATTATCATAGTTATATAGAAAAAGACGACTTAATGATAATATAATAGCAATTGGATTGACAGATTAGCGTCTGTGAAGGTAATCCCAGGATTTAGCAATGTAAATTTATATTAGAAGAAAGGGTTTAAGGCTAGATATTTTTTATTATTGAAATCTGACCAGTAGTTCATGAGAATAAGTAGTCAAACCCTTTAGAAAAGATGTTTCAGTTAAAGTTTAATCAACTCTGTTTAATTATTGAAGAAGTGTTTTAAAATCAGAGAGCACCAAAAAGAGATACATATATAGCTGTACACACAAACAGTTAGTAATATTCAGACACGATTTCATATATAGTATTCTTATAATTAATATTAATTATTGAACAAATGCAAGTTTTGTAGCAAGTTTAATAAATCAAGATTTCCGTTTGTCCCTTTAATAAAGTTTAACATCAAGCAATAATTAGTGACGATACCGATTTGGAACCAGCTGTATTCGTATGCTGAGAACAGATTTATAGACTGTATCCCTGAAAGTTTTCTTGTAGTAAAAACCAGTAAGAACCAGTTCTAAGTTCTACGTGAATACGCAGATCATATTTTGTAGTCTGTATTCTTAAAAATTGATACGTAATTCAAGTAGTAGAAGAGTCATACAATACCTGTATACCAATTTGGCTGCGTCCTGATATTCTTACTAAAATACAGTTGTTTTATCAACAGTAACATGACGTTGATCCACATCCTTGAGGCTCCGGCAATAAAGAAATTCCCGCCATGCTGTATCCTATAATAAACTAGGCAGCATTAATAGGCAATATACGTACTCAAGCATCAAACGGTATCAACTCCCATTCGCCTCTATGATTTGAGCAAAATGCAAATCAGCTAAACATAGCCTGTCTCTATATATTATACGCTTTCAGTTTCATTACTTACTGGTCCTTAGGGATCATCAATCCCATTATTTGCGGCTTTAAAATAGAATACCGCTTAAGCCGGTGCAGGGACGTTAGAAGTGTTGCACCGTATATTACCTCTCATGAACTCAATACAATCGAGTCTGCCACTTTTCTCACTTGTTTGCGTTTGTTGATTCCAAGGGATTCCCTTTACAGTATTGATTGACATACACACTAGCTTTTGTTTTAGTGCTGTGTGACAGATGTAAAAACTATCCCCGACTATAACTCAGTAGTGTTATTACCTATTGGTCTTTTGGAATCATCAAACCCAATATTTGTGACTTTAAAGTAGAATACCGCTTACGCCGGTGTAGGGGCGTGAGAGGTGCTGCACCTTATTTTCCCTCTCATAAAAACATTCTATAAAATTGAGTGTGCTTCCGAGGGATCCCCTTTTCAGTATTTATTGACATTTACACTGGAGTTTGTTTAATGCTGTGTGGCTGTGTAAAAATCTCCCCGATTACAAATCAGTAGTTTCATTACTTACTAGCCGTTGGCATCATAAAGCCCAGCATGTGTGGCTTTAAAGTATAATACGCTTAAGCCGGAGCTAGGGGGCGTGAGAGGTGTTGCACCATATATTACCTCTTATGTACAGAAACTAAAACCGAGTCCGCTACTTTTCTCTCTTGCTGGTGTTTGTTGCTTCCAACGGGTCATATTTCAGTATTTATAACCATAATATCAATTATATAAAATTGACAGAAATGGAATATGGGACGAATGAAATATGGTCAATTGTTCTCGGACTTAAAGAACAAATCGCAAATGGACTTTATTCCTAAGTGCACTTTTCAAAAATAAACTGTGATGAAAAATAACACTACCTGAACATAAATAATTGCTATGAACTGTTTAAACTCGGATAATGTGATACAGTAACTGAAATAATTGCTTTTATTTTACCCCTGAGCTAGTCCCCAGAGAAAGGAAATCGTGAATAATTGCACGACAATTCATACATTATTCCTACACAATGAGGGAAAACCAAAATGTTTGTCCGATTGGTGTTTTAAGTCATTTTATCACATATTAGGCCATATTTGACGGTCGATTGTTTTTGTTATAGAGGCATAACAACCCATTTTTCCTGAGTATAAGTCCCGCCATCCGTATGAATCGACACTTCTCACTTGACAAGTCGATCCCCCAACGGTGAGGAGCGAGACAGGTTTAGGCGCAGGGTCTTTACTATCCCGGCCACGGGGAAACCAAAATGATATATGAACATATATGACAATGTATACATAACACATATGACGAATATTGTTATAGATGGAAGTTAAAAGTTAATGTAAACAAAACTTAAGTAATGATTTTCAAGAAAGGAGGGAGAAACCGCCGTGGGTTATTTGTTTAATTATAACGGAATTAATATTGAGATTGTTACTAAGTTTACGTATTTAGGTGTTGTTTTTACAACGGGGGTTCGTTTTCTGAAAGACACGATGCACTAGCTGGGCAAGATCTTATGTTTACACGTTTAGGATATAACAGTAAGCCACATATTAGATTTGTTTGATAAACTAATTTTACCAATATTAAGTTATGGGGGAGAAGTATGGGGGTTCTCAATTGCTATAACAATAGAATGGGTTCATTTACAGTTTTGTAAGCACCTTTTAGGAGTAAAAACTCAAACTCGAAATAATTTTATATATGGTGAGTTAGGAAGGACACCAATCTGATATCATAGATTAGTGGCTAGTATACGTTTTTGGTCGAAAATATTACATTGTGATAATTTAAAATACATCAAAACGACATACAACATGATGCTCACTGATATAGCTGCTCATCCTGAGCAGCATCGGCTATAAACCTTTTAGACAATTTAGGGTTTTAAATTATGTATGGCTCTATCAGGTATTGGAAATATTAATGTTTTTGTTTGATTGACGGATATATTTATACAAGGATGAGATGATAATTTTGAAGATTCTTCTAGAGCAAGATGTTATACATTGTTTTCCATCTTTAATTTTAAACCTTACCTCGATTTAATTAATGTAAATACGATAACGTATGCACTTGCAAGGTTAAGAATCTCATCTCACAGACTCGAAGTAGAGACATGGAGATGGCACAAGCCTGACAAAATACCGTTTAATGAGCGAAGGTGTCAATTATGTAACACCCTCGAAGATGAATTTCACTTTATTTTAGAATGTCCATTGTATCATGAACTACGCATAATTTACATAAACAAATATTATTGGAATATTATAATTGTTAAGGTCTGAACAAGCAAAAACTGTCATCATATTTTTTTACCGGTTTCAAAAAGAGAAATGAAACATTTTACTTCAGATAAATATATCCCTCCTCTTACCATTAAGAATGTTATTGCATTTGTACGAGGTTATACCGAGTATTTTTTTACAGGAGTTTTTATAACCTATTTTGAAGCTGAACAATTTTGAACTATGTCATTTATACAAATATATATTTACATTATGTGAAAATTGACTACCATTGACAACTGTTAATAGAGTAACCATATTGGATGGGCCTTTTGGCATTTTGTATGCAAAAAAATATACAAACTCATTGGATCTCCTTTGCTTTTATAGGAGGGGCATTCAAAAAATTCTGACACTAGTGTTATAAATCAACAGATGTTACGAATAATGTGTAGTTTTCTGTTATAACCCTTCAAAGTATTCCCTCTATACACACTTTCGCAGTCGAGCTATCCATGACTTAAATGCCGCAAAGTAATCTCCCCTTGGTATATTATTGAGACACTGAAAGATTGCGCTACCAAGAGCACTTCTAGAAGCATATCGTTTCCCAGAGAGCATTTTTTTTCAGCAAAGGGAATAAGAAAAAGTCATAGGGATTTAGGTCGGGTGTGTAATGTGGGTGGTCAAGATGTATTCCTTTTTCTCAAGGAAGATTGGACAATTTGGCCTTTATGAGCTGAGGCATTATCATGAATAAGCTGGATGACATTCAAAGCTTAACTTGGACGCTTTCGTTTGTAGAATATTTTGACATATTTAAGAACTTTGTCTCTGTAAAACTTAGCTGTAATGGTTCTGCCTTCTTTGCATTGTATGTGTAACACAAGCCCGCTAGAATTAAACAAAATGGCATAAAGAGCCTTTTTAGCGCGTTTTATCTATTTGGCAATCACTGGCCTTGCCTGATTTTGTTTTAACCATTGCTTGTTGTTCATGCGACGCTGCGGCTCAAAATAATATACCCACGTCTCATTTCCATTAAGTAACTCAGACATTTTTCTGGGATTACAATTGTAAAATTTCTTCAGGAGATCTTTTGCGCATTTCAATTGCTTTTTGTTCAGATGTCAGCAAATGAGGGACCCATCTAGCACAACGTTTTATTAAGTTTAAACAGCTGGTCAAAATGTGATGGGTCGTGCCTTCTCAAATGCCCACCCTGTTAGCTATCTCAGAAACAGTATAACGTCCATCCTCCTCTACCATTGCCTTCACTGCAGCAATATTCTGTTATGTTGCTGCAACAACTAGCCTGCCTGCCGGTTGTCTTCTTTGACGTCATTTTTGCCATCTTTAACTTTTTTAACCCACCTAAAAGCTGTTCTCAAAGTAACGGCAGAACTGACGAATACGCTGCACAGCTCGGCATGAATCTACTTTGGGGGTACTTTTAAAGCAACCCGGGCTTTAATGTAAGCCCTGATTTTTTAATTTTCTCAAACTTTCATTATAGCTTTAGAAAACAGCCACTATACATGAGTGCGTATAATTTAAAGGTGAATAATTCGGTCAGTTTTAATCGGATTAAATCGAGATTTGGTGTGTACATGGGTATTGAAATGGCCTTGAAATGTACGATGTTTTTGTGTCGTTATGTCACGTATTTTCTACGGAGGCCAATTATTGACAGAATTTATTGAATGCTCCTCGTACATAATAGAAAATGTCTGGCAATCTTAATGGGATTATATATAAGGAATATTGCCTTGGCGTTTATTTGTCGTCCAGTGCAAATGTATTTAAACACGTAGAGTACATTTAAGCGTATACTAGTATTACATATTGGTTTATTAGTTCATAGTTTGCTATCACATTAAAGAGAACTGCAAAATTTAAAATACAAAACACAAATAATATTGGCATATAGATTCGTAAAAATGTTTCATTCCATTTGCAAAAGAAGCTATGGATATATAAGATTATAAGATTTCTCTTTCGTCCAGAAATTAACTATGTATTGTACTACATATGTTGTAAAAATGCTGAAATAAAATATACCTAAACTAAAAGACAAATATTTCGCTACACAGGCTTCTACCTCACGTATTGCCATCAGGTAATACTTCTCAAATGTATATACTATATGATTGACAACAACCTAGAATATTGTCCTATTGCGTAATCTAATTTTAGCCGCTTAGAAGTAATGCCTTATTACGTGTCTTAATTATTTTAGCTCTGCTGAAAAAACTCCGCTTATCTGTATAATATGTGCATATATATATTATTAACATGCCTATAAATATTGTTTTTATTGTTGTTTTATTTTGCATGATATGTTTTTATTAGCTACTCATATTGTCTTAATTTATGTCTTAAATGTATACCTAATTGCCATTTAAAATCCACTAGGTCTTTTGTTTGCTTGTTAAATGGATACTATGTTTTGTCGGAAAAAAGGTCAAAGCTTATGTTTATACTGTTTGTACATAACCGACGTGAAATAAATATTATCTTATCTTATCGTCCAGAAACAAGAGGTTTTAACAATGCTTTGTAGATAATTTTTCCCATTCATGTGATCCTATTAAACATTCTAGTACACTGGATTTTGCAAGTAAATCAGATTTCAAATTAGCAGATCGATGATTAGAACAAGGAAACTGAAGAAATGCTTGTATGATTAAATATTGAAATATTGTAACTTTATATGATCGAGGTTAGTAATACTTTGCTTAAAGCTACAGAGTCCCTATATCAATCGATTTCTTCTTTGTAGGCGTGTCTTTACTTGTAACTTCATGTTCACCAGCTCATGTCGAAATCGGGTATTTAAGCGAGCAAATATAGCAAAGGAAATCATTTACTGTATATACATCGACAAATGCACATCGTACCTGTACACAGGTAACAGTACTATTTACAAAAAAAAAAGTTAGCTTCTTTCGAGGCTCGAACACACGACCTTCTGGTTTCAAGTCCTGTACTCTATCCACTGAACTACAACGCTACTTGAGAAAATAGTATACTAACTACCATATATTATGAGGCAAAATAACTTAACATATTTGAACGCAACTAATGATGGATCAATAAATATGCAGTCCATATTGTCGCACGTGTAAATTAACATCGCCTGGTGTAATACTGTATCTTATCAATATGAAACTAATACTTCGCCTCAAATCAATCATATCTCGACTTGTTATTTAGCGCTTGATGAGTTTGTGTGCGCGCTCTTGTTATTACGTAATGATTATTTAGTGTTAAAAATGCTACACAATACCAATAAATAGCAGTGGTCTAGAGGTTCAGCGTACATCTTTCAAATCTTACAAGTGCGAGGCTGTGGTTCAAATCCCGTTCCGGGCAACTATTTTTTTATCACATCTATTCTGGAGCCGTGTATTTATCGATGTTACCTGTACGGAGGCTAAATAAAAATGTGAAATTGTACGTATCGATTTCTCCTTATATACCGACTTTTGGGGTGTTCGTCGATTTGAAACTACTTCACACGTGACTCATTTATATTCATGAGTTATTACCAGTTAAAATAGGGACTGTACAGCTTTAAGAGTTAAGTAACATCCAACCAATTTATAAAAGCAAACAACATATAATTACTTATTGTATTTATTAATTCCAAATGTATTCAACATACCTTTTACTTTTGTTGTTGTACTGTTTATTCTTGTTGTGTTTTTATTTTAAATCAAAGTAATTACAGAGGATCGTACATGAGTGACTGCATTTTTGATTTTAATAAACGATTTGGATAAAACAATAGGCAACTAGGCTCTGCTGAGTATCCTATCTTTATCCAACGACGTTATTAAACTCAACAACACACCTACAACGTGACATTTTCACTTTAATGATGCCAATTTAAATGGATAGGGCGGCAATTTATAAGAGAAATCATGACGTCGTTTTGTTGTTTTCATGATGTCAGCTACGTTACGCGGCTATTACCCGTTTGCGCCATAAACTAAATTCACTGTTACTAGCACGCATTTTATGAAGTAAGATTAATAAATATATATATATATATATATTAATTTATTCTAACAATATATATATATATTAATTTATTCTAACATGTTCGTATCCCCTCGTGGATCCAGTGCTTTTTGAAAGGTATTTTGTAGATGTATGTATTTCCATATATATATATATTTATATATACAGTTAAGGTGTCTAAACGTATCGTATGATATACCATGCAAACAATTGGGATTAAATGTTTTACTGTGTATAAGGCTATAAGCACAGTGATTCGGTCCACAGTTGTATCTGTAATACGCCTATGAACGAGCGTATTACGAGAAACATGTCATGGCTTTGTTACACTCTCAGAAGCCATGTTATGTGATAAACACAAGTCTAACAGGAAATGTAGCATTACAGAACGCAGTCCACCAAAACCCGCATTTTACCTAAGAAGAAAACAAGGAAAAAACTGAGCAAAATCTGTGGCGTAGCTGCATTTCCCCAGATATAAAATCTCTAAAAATGCTCAACATGCATTAAAAAATGAAGTGGGAGGGGATATAAGAGATGGATGTTTGTTATTTAAGATATTGCAAAATGTAGACTTGTTGTTATTAATGTTCAGAATATCGCCATCTTGAAATCTGTCAAAACAAACACAAAAGAAAATACAATTTTGAAGTTCTGTTTATTCCCAAAAAGTTCCTCTCTTGTAATTTCCCATCTACGGTGCTCATTTGATTGGGCCTACAACTTACAATTGACCAGCCACGCCCCTCAAACTGACATAAAAGGATTGACAAAAGTGATACCGTCTGGGAACGGCCAGTGACAAAAAGGTCATTCGGGGTTTAAACCACGTTCTAGGGTCACTTTTACCATATTGTCACCCCAATTAAAGTCACCCCAATTAAACTTGATGGTGTCAATAAGAAAATATCCATCAGGATTTATCCTCTAACAAACTAGTCAGCTCTGCTTGACAATATTAAGTGGGCAGATTGGTGAAAAAATTGTGCATTGTTTGACAAAAGCATCAAACTTTGAACATAGCTAGACAATACCGTACTGAACAAATTTGGCTATGGACCACGCCAGATTTTTCAAAATTGCTGCCATTTTCGAAATGGCCGCCAAATACGTAATAAATAATCAGTTGAACCTATACGTATCAGGTTTTAATAACATATATTATGGCAAACGCAACAATTTCCGCAAAATGATAGACAAAGGGACACTGAAATACAATCTGGGTATATTTTAAGTTTAAAATGGCTACCGTTTTCAAAACGGCCGCTAAAACATTATGAAAATGGTAAAAAGGGTAATTCGTTTAATAGTTGTTTGTAAGAAAGTAATTAATATGTTGAATTTGTTCATTCAGTTTTTTTGCCATAGTATTTGTTTGTTAATATTGCAATAAAGAGTTATTTAGAGGCACCCTATGGTTAATGTGTAAAAATATTTACACGTTTAAATCAAATTTCACTTTGGATTGACTCCAGCCTTTGGAATTTCTGAAGAGTACTAAGCTAATTTTCTTATCAAAACTGTCGGTTCATTATAAAATATATTTATTAATCCCTAAAATACATCGACTTGGTAAACCTTATTTACAAGACAAAACAAGTAAACAACACCTAAACGTGAAGACATTTTATGCTAACGGGTTAACTGCGTCTAAACCATATAGTTGCCGAGCAGAAACAAAGAAATTGGCCTGAAACCCAATGTGAAGATCATAATGGCATTTTTCGTTGAATCCTTTGTTTTTAAAATGGAGGCACTTAAAACAATTTGAGACTTAATGTGCAGCCAAACCGGGGCTCGAACCCAGGGTCTCTGGTTTACCGTACCAGCGCTCTAACCACTGAGATATCGAGGACATACGGTTAGGAATCGATATTTCACCATATACCTGTAACCGGTTACATACACCTCCACCAGATTGAAATTCGCCTCTGAATTTCTGATGGAGTTAACTCCAGGCCGGCTGTCAGACTTATTTGCATACTGTTTCATGCTAACATACACGCTCCTGGATCCCGGATGAGCCCCCCAAATATAACAGGTGGTGAAAAAATCGTTCCTCAACCGGAACTCTAACCCAGGGTCTCTGGTTTACCGTACCAGGGCTCTTGGAAACTCCGAGCCTCACAATGGCGCCATTTGTGAGCTTGTGGATGTCGGGGTTACAAATACGACAACGCTTTCTGCCGGGGATCGTGGGTTTATTAAGGGTAGATTAAACAATATACGACATAAACCTAAAACAATATAAAACGAATACTTAATATCTTGTATATATAATACATACTGATAAAGATGATCCTTTGGGAGCAACAAACATAATTAAGAGAATAAAGCAGCAGACTCGGTTTTATTGAATCTGTTCATAAGACTGCTGAAACTGAAAATTACACTAAAATCTTGGCAGATAATCAAATTATCCTTCTGAAACGCAAATATTCAATTATATTGGCGTAAGCCCTTATTTTGGACTTAACCAACATTTTCTTGAAATTGAATTCAGAATGCACATACTGCAAAACACAAAATAAACATGATTATACACAAAGGCAGATACCTGGGTAAAATCAAGTAAATTAACACTCTGGGTAGTTTGCTTCTCCCATCACTGCGGATGTATATCTAAAAATTAAAAGATTTCAATAATTCAAACAAAATAAACTGTTTGCGAATAGACCCACTGCCTAGCCGGTCAGGGTTTTTTCGTTCTCTGGTTGTCCGCCTAACAGGTTGATGGTCTGAATCTCCCTGTTGTTCGGTCGGGCTTCGAACCGACGGTTCGGTCGCTTAATCTGGGGGATCAAACCTCTAGTGAACTGAACCTTCCGGTGGACACTTCTGGTGAACTGGACCTTTCGACGGACAATTCTGGGGAACTGAACCTTTCGATGGACAATTTTGGGGAACTGAACCGAGTATTCTCGACTGAGAGATGAGGAGTAGAAAAATGACTAGTGGGTTCATTTGAACTACTTACATATAGCCTGGACCTACTTTTTTGAAAGTTTACGCCTTCAAGAGACTGGCTAATATGGGGATCAATAATAGATAGGGATCTATTATCAGGGGCAGTTCGTGCAGAGTGTTCACGGGGTTGAATTCTCTCCTTCCTGGTCCAACCAGGTCGTCTGGGTGGTATCACATACCGGTCGGTTTCCGAGTCAGAACTTGAAGATTCAGAGCTGGACCCTGAAGGTTGGCTTGTGGAGCAACCGCTTTCCTCCGAACTGGTTCCACAGGGGGTGGTATCACAAGGAAGATAGTCAAAGGGCAAGAGCATGTTACGATGCAACGTGCGCATGGGTTTCGAACCCTGAAAAAAGGATAAAAATATCGGACAGGGAAAGCAGCATTCAAGGACGACAGTCAACCACAAAACACAAACAAACACGCAAACAGACAAACGAAAAGACAAAAGTAATAAAAAATGCAAACGACATCACAAACTCAAAAGGGTTGACAATAGGGCTACCGCCTTGGAACGGTCAGTGGCAAAGTAGGACACTGGGGGTTTAAACCGGTTCTAGGGTGCACCAAACCTCACAGTTACCCTACTGTCATCCCATTAAAACAGGACAGTGTAAATAAAGAAATCCCCGCCATGATCTAATCTCTAACCAACAAGGCAGCATCAATAGGCAATACAAGTGCCCTTTTTACCTTGTATACTGGCATATCTAAATTGGGGATGGATATCACTCGATATACATCTTTAGACCACTTATCGGCCAATTTCTGTTTTCCCTTCAGTCCAACATTACGCGCTAGGACTCGGTAGCCTAGCATGTTTAAGAGTGTTCCATTGAAACGTTCGCAAGCACCATATCCCTGGGGGTGGAATGGTGAGGATCGAGACTTCTGTATATTTGCTATTTTGCATAGCTCCTTTATAACCTTACTTTCGAAATTACGTCCCTGATCGCTATGGAGCCTTTCTGGAAAGCTGTAATATCGAAAAAAAGTGTTCATAGAGGGCTTTGGCTGTAGTCTGAGCCGTCTGGTTGCGGCAAGGAATAGCCTGAGCATATATGGTAAAACTATCAGTTATCACCAAAATATTCTCAAACCCACCCCTTGACCGTTCCAGAGACAAGAAGTCTATGCAGACAAGCTCCATATGGCGGGTGGTGTGAATTGGTAATAATTCGGCCATTGCCCTAACTGAGGTCTTCATTCGCAAGACTCAACCTTATAGTTCACGTCTTTCTCCAGACCTGGCCAATAAAACCGTTGCCTAGATAACCACAGAGTCTTTTCTTTGCCCTGATGGCCCATATCGTTATGGACGCCTTTTAAGGCTTTGGTATGACTCTGGGATTACAAGCTGTCGGATTAATTGACCATCAAGAGAAGTGGTTCTGTAGAGAACGCCATTTTCGACTTCAAGGCGGTACCACTCACGGAGAAATTTCTGCACAGACACAGTTTCTCTCCGGAGGTCCTCTTCCCCGGGCCGAAAACCCTTACTCTTGAGGTCAATAACTTTCGCTAAAGTTTTATCGGTCAACTGTTCTCTGTCCCACTTAATCTTGTTAAAATGCTCAGACGAAAACACATTCTCATTGGCCAAATGAGGCGCTGAATCATCTGAAACGCTTTCGATTAAGGGCACTGAGACAGTGGCTGTGTGGCAGATAGCTTCGACCACGTATGGGAATATTTGTGGTAAACGTGAAAGACTGTCGGCGTCGACATTATTCTTCCCAGCTCGGTAACTAATGGAACAATTATAATTTCCGAGGGATGCAACCCATCTGTGTCCTGTGGTATCAAGTTTTGCCGTTGAAAGGACGTATGTCAAGGGATTATTGTCAGTTATCACCTCGAAAGTGGACCCAGTGAGATAATCATGAAATTTATCTGACACAGCCCATTTCAACGCCATACACTCGAGCTTATGAGCTGGGTAACGCCGTTCACTAGGTCTTAACCCACCACTTGCATAGGCAATGACTCTTTTCTCACCTTCTTGCTCTTGATAGAGGATTGCACCTAAACCAGAACCACTAGCATATGTATGCACAATGAATGGTTTAGTATAATCTGCATATGCCAAGATGGGAGTAGAGGTCATTTTGTCTACGAGAGTGACAAAGGCCGTCTCTTCGGCATCGCCCCAAGTCCAAAGAGCTACAGATTTCTTTTTGGACTTGTTCTTTCGAGACGCCTTGGTCGTGCCATGTCCTTCTAATAGAGCATTTAATGGCTGTGCTATCTGCGAAAAGTTCTCGACAAAGCGGCGGTAGTACCCCGCGAACCCTAAAAACTGACGTAGCTCCTTAATATTTTTGTTTTTTTTCCAAGTTCTAATCGCAGAGGTTTTCTCTGGGTCAGTCTGTATACCTTCCTCAGATATTACATGACCCAGATAAACGACTGAAGACATGAACAATTCACATTTAGAGGCTTTTAGCTTAAGACCATGCTGGTGTAAGCGTATAAACACTGCCTCTAAACGTTCCATGTGTTCCTCAAACGTCTTGGAAAAAATTAGGATGTCATCAATAAAAATAAGACACTCTTTGAGGTGCATTTCTTCCATACATTTTCCATAAGACGCTGAAATGTAGCCCCAGCATTATACAAACCAAAACTCATGCGGTTTGCTTCATAAAAGCCGAGCGGATCCACCAAGAATGTTGTATACTGTTTGTGATCTTCCTCTATCTCGACCTGCCAGTAGCCTGAACGGAGGTCGAGCTTGGAAAACAACTTTGCAAGATATCTACGGTATCATCGAACCGCGGAAGCATGTAAACATCCTTCCGGGTCTTTGCGTTGAGGGTCCTGTAATCTATACAGAAACGTAAGCTATTGTCCCGTTTACGGACTAACACAACATTGGAGGAGCAAGGACTGTCCGATTCCCTGATCGCACCTGCATCTAGCATCTCTTTTATATGCTGACGCACCATCTCATACATTCCCGGGGTAATCTCCAGTATGGCTGTTTAAAGGGCTTCTCATCATCAAGCACTATTTATGCTTGATGAGATCAGTTTTCCCTAAATCTGTGGGACCCTTTGAAAAGATACAATACCACTTGCCCAATACTTCTCTGAGTCTATGCAGTTGCTGGGAGTTCAGATTGTCAAGGTCAATCTTCACCTTCAGTTCATCCAGAGGAGAATGTTCACTGTTCTCCTTGGTCATGCTGGGCATAGACTCTGAAGCCAAGTTGTCAACAACTTTAACCTCACTTATGAAACATATATCAGACTTGGGACTTATGGTCACGCATTTGGCTGACATATTGCAAAGTTTAACCTGAACTTTGGAACATGACCCATGTTGATCAATCTTGATCACTCTTGGACAAACTGTTAACTGTTTAATGTTTTCCAAGTTCTCTGTAACTACTTCTGTTACATCTGCATTAACATTGCGGGCAATACCATTTATAGTAATTGTTTCATATGGCGCAATGCTGACAGTATGCGTATTGGTAGATTTGACTGTAACCGTTTTACATTTAATACTATCAATAGCAATTTTCCATGACTCTGGAATTGTATCTGTGGGAGGATTATCAACTAGATAGTCGCTACACAAACGTATAACATTTGTTCCTATAATTACAGGGCAGGAATGGTTGGATTCAAAATCCGGTACAACTAAAATAGGGACAATGAGTTCAAAATCAGATAAAAACGGCATTAAAATAGGATACTCAATATATACCAGATAACTCAGTAACGAACCATCTGCAATGGTTACTTTAAGACCGAGTGACTCGAGAGAGTTGAGCACTGGCTTATAGCTAAGAGAATGATAAAAACTGTTTGACAAAGTAGAAATCATGGACCCACTGTCAATAAGAGCAGTGACTGGAACATTGTCAAAGTAACCTCCAATCATAGTATATGACGTCGCCTTTCTGAATTGGGTCATCCCCTGAAAAGAATGGGATCTTTGGTACTATAGTGGAAGGCGGTGGAGTGTAAGTCACATTGGCTAGTTTGGGTGTAGTACCCTGAAAGTCACCAAATAGTGCCGAGGAACCTATCTGAACCTTGGGCTTGATGTCCAAACTCGGTACAAACACCTTTCTAATCGATCCCCGTCCGATACCTGCAATAGGGGTGCTTTGCAACAAAGGGGCATACTAAGAGAGTGTGGGTACAACGGGTTTGGGTGGGGGAATAGCGGGTTTAGGTGGTGGTATAACGGGTTTGGCCGTTACCACATAACCACTGGCATTCAATGCCTGAATCATCTTCTTCTCTGTCATGGGGTTTTTACCGGTATACATTATGAAGATAAATCACGGGTATATATGAACAAAATAAAGCAGTTCCATAACAGCGATACAATCACCCTGTCACTACACAAAATCAAAAAGTGGTTCACAGCTGCTGAAACCTCACTAAATAAATACCACGGAACAATAAACATCAATATCACTACAATAAATGGACATATAATTGATTTCTGTATAGAAATATGCTGAAATTTCATACAATGCTGCAATATTTGATAATTCTCTGAAATACAGTATTTCAGTATGCCTGAAATTCAAGAATACCTGAAAAGGTTAAACGCAAGCTTGCACATATAAGAAACCTGTAATAATGTAAACATATAGAACACAAAACATAACTTTAAACAGTGCGAATATATACCTTTCTGTCTATCCCTGCTCTTTCTCTCAGCTGTTGAAGTGCTGTGAAATTTGTGAACGGGATTTACAGTATAAAGGGTGCTCAAGTGATGAGCTTAAATAAGCAGGTCAAAGAACTGTCAAGTCAGTAACAACACCTTACCTAGTAACCTGAACAACCATCTTATATGTGGTTACCAGATGATATAATAATAATCACACACAATACTATAATTCACTCAAGAATAAACTGACCTACTTCTATCAACATAAACCTCAATGTAAACCGAAAGTAAACAAACACACATTAACAGAAAGTAAACAAGTAAACAAACACATTTCAATGAAAAGTCTATTGAATCAACAAAGTGGACGTTATATTTAAATGACGAAAAAAATCGTATATTTGCAAACTATTATCGCCTGTACATGTGATAGCCAAAATAAAAACAATAACAAAGCAGCGTGTTAACCTCAATTTGACACAGTGATTTCTCGAGAAATTCCTATGAAGGTCAAATTGTACTGCTACCACGTGATTCAATCAATAATAGACTGCAGCGATACGCGCAACGATAGAATGATACTGATATGGCTATAACACCATACTAGATATGCAAATAAAAATAAATGAAAAGGATAACTTACAGCATTCCCAACAGTCCTTCCTAGATGTAGAAATATACACCGCCTAACACATAACACAAAACATAAAACACATATCACTCCGCGCCATTACACAATGTTTTGTCCATCAGCTGTTTTTCTGCAGGACATCTTTTTTCCGTAATCGTTTTCCTCTCGCGAGAAACACTTTGAAAAAAAACTTGTGCACATCACTAAATCTGGTTCGGGCCCGAAAAAAAACCGCCAACACACATTACATCATCTCGATAATACACTCGACTTTCATGGACTCCTTCGCGGGATCCTTCAAATGCGTACTTCGGTCTTGTTTATCCGTCGATTACCGCCCTCTCTCTATCCCTTTCCTTAACGTTGGGCGCCATTGTGAGCCTGTGGATGTCGGGGTTACAATTACGACAACGCTTTCTGCCGGGGATCGTGGGTTTATTAAGGGTAGATTCAACAATATACGCCATAAACCTAAAACCATACAAAACGAATACTTAATATACAATACTCGGAACATAGACAAACAAGACAAATACGATACAAAACCCACGCGGCGGTGTTTCATCATTTTAAACATAATATATATATACAAACAATGTCTTAACAGACTCGAAGTAGAGATCGTAGTATCTAAGCAAGTTTTCTATCACTCACGTGATAGAACAATGATACGTTTAAATGTATCACAACAATACCATTTGTAAGGTGTTGTTAGTCAGTCAGAGGAGAAGTGTGGAGAATTGGTGTTAGGACCCAGCATGCAAAATAATCGCTCACTCAATCGCTCATGACGAGTATATATTTATCAACATACACCGACTGGACATTATAAGCCAGTAAAGGTAAACATTGGAACAGACTATAAATACTATGATATAACTCTGTTCCAGTACATTAGGTTAGCATCCACCAATACTACAATACTAAATACACTGTCACAGGGCTAGAAATAAAGCTTGTAATAGAATAACCACAAACAATTAAAAAACCTGCATTGTATTTAAGTACATGCAAGAAGTTCCCTTTCGGCGCCGAAGTCGCAAAAATGCGACTGCCTGGCTGAGCGCCGAAGTCGCATTTTTGCGACAAAATCGACCGTCCTTAAAAAGCGATTTATATAGAGTGAACATTCTCATGATACACCGGTATCCCCAAGCTATCTTTCAAAACGAGGCTTTAATTATAAAACGGTTGTTTATTTTGTTAAAAAAATCGCATTTTTAGTGTAAATATATATAAATTTACGATACAGAACTTTCAAGTTGACTTTGATCAAATCAAAATGGCTTCCGCTTGTGGAAAGCGAAAGTATAGTGGACAAGAAGTGCTTGATATGTTAATAAATGAAAGTGATAGCGACGGAATTAATTGCGAATATGATTCGGATATGTCCGATCATCGATGATAGTTCTGAGAGTGATTTTAGTGAACATACGATGTCTATTCAGTCATCTAGGTCGCAAACACGGTCGGTAAATGAAGAATCAGGTTTGTTGATTATTTTCTGCTTTATTTTTTCTTTGATAAAAACGTGAATCAAGTGTTTTTTTGTCATAACAAATAGCATCCATGTATGTATTTTATATTTATATGTCATGTATTTACAAATTATAAAAGCATTGTATAAAAAATATTACTTTTTCAATATATCCGAATTTCGTTTATCCGAAATTATGGTCAATTTGAAAACAAAAATATTTGTTTACAGTTTGGAATTTACATTTTATTTTACTAATATTGAATAAATTCAGGTAAATATTTGACAGAACTATTAATTATGTGTCATATAGTGTGAAATATATGTGTAAATAACTGTAATGCAAGACAATATGAATTTGGATAGGCTGTATATTGAAAAAAATAAAAAGTCAAACAATTATTTTATTTTTACCATATTTGGTATTATGAGAAATTGTAATAAAGTATGTTTATGTGTTAATTGTTATATATTTTATAAGTTCCTATCATAATCTAGTATCTCTCCAAATTTGAAGACATTACCTTTAAAAATAAAAAAGTTACAGAAGTTTTAGTAGCATCACTATTGATTTTTCTATATATACCAAAAATACTTGGCGCTGAGAGAAACTTTTCGCTATATATTTGGCGCCGAAAGGGTTAAAGTCAATTTGATGTTGGATTAATCAATTTGGATGCTTGATAAATAATTCAAGATTGTTGTGTATCCCTTTAATAGCGTTTTACCAAGTCACTGGATGTATACTTACGAGTTATTATAAACTAAAAGCCGCTAATAAAGATGAGACTGAAACTTAAACTCACTTTGGAAATGCTTAAGGCTAAAGACAACTAAGATAAACTACTAAACTAGTCTCAGAGTTGGCATAATATGTATACATGTGTAAAACCTCTAACCCTTGAAGTATAGGGGTGTATCTAACAACTATTTATTGAAGTATAGACATATACATAAATATATCAAGACAATACCTTTGTAAAACACATCAACATTTTTAGATTGCTTTCTAAAAAAGAAACTAAAAAAAAAACACAGCATTTTTGGCGGCCATTTTGAAAAAAGAAATGACCCAAATTATATTGCATATTTTATTGTCTATCAATGTCCTGAATTTAGTGTATTTACAATAACAAGTTTTGATGAAACCAATTAATTATGGGCTTCATTAATTCTTTATGGAATATTTGGCGGCCATTTGTCAAAATCTGACGTGGGTCCATAGCCAGAAATGTTTAGTAGAGTATTGTCTAGCTATGTGTCAAGTTTGGTGCTTTTGTCAAAAAATGCACAATTTTACCAATATATGTCACCAATCAGCAAACCGCAACGATGATTATATATTTATATAGAATATGAAAACGAACGTCTGTAAAGACATCAAGTAAGTACTTTTGAATGCGTTATACAAATCGCAAAACAGTAACATATTACAATTAATTGGGACACATTATTATTTATTATAAATATTTGTACTAATTAATGTGATATGGCCTGGATGCTTTGGTAATCACTGGCTTACACTGATATTGTATATTATATATATGTGTACTATGTAATGTGATATGGGCTGGATGCCTTATTAATCACTGGCATATATTGATATTGACAATAATATGTATTTGTACTATGTAATGTGGTATGGGCTGGATGCCTTATTAATCACTGGCATCTTCTGATATTGACAATAATATGTATTTGTACTATGTAATGTGATATGGGCTGGATGCCTTATTAATCACTGGCATCCTCTGATATTGACAATAATATGTATTTGTACTGTGTAATGTGATATGGTATGAATGCCTTATTAATCACTGGCATCCTCTGATATTGACAATAATATGTATTTGTACTGTGTAATGTGATATGGGCTGGAAGCGTTATTAATCACTGGCATCCTCTGATATTGACAATAATATGTATTTGTACTGTGTAATGTGATATGGGCTGGAAGCGTTATTAATCACTGGTATCCTCTGATATTGACAATTATATGTATTTGTACTGTGTAATGTGATATGGGCTGGAAGCGTTATTAATCACTGGCATCCTCTGATATTGACAATAATATGTATTTGTACTGTGTAATGTGATATGGGCTGGAAGCGTTATTAATCAAAGGCATCCTTTGATATTGACAATAATATGTATTTGTACTGTGTAATGTGATATGGGCTGGAAGCGTTATTAATCACTGGCATCCTCTGATATTGACAATAATAGGTATTTGTATTGTGTAATGTGATATGGGCTGGAAGCGTTATTAATCACTGGCATCCTCTGATATTGACAATGATATGTATTTGTACTGTGTAATGTAATATGAACTGGATGACTTATTATTCACTGCCTTGCACTGAAAATGGCATTTGTACTATGTATTGCGATATGGGATGGATGCCTTCTCGCAATTAAATATTAATGTTAGAAACATGACATCGAGAAACACACACACGGTAAGTCAATAACAAGGAGAAGTGTATATGACTTTGTGTAGTTCTAAGGTAAATAATTTAACCACCTCTCTAAGAGACAGCGTGGACTGAAAGCAATTCACATACAGGTGTTTTTTTATGATCCGTATTGTCGAATATTATTTTTTGCTTTCAGGTACTTGGCTTATCTTTACAAAGCTCGACAACGAACATGGAATGAGAAAAAACAACCAATACTTATGTGTAGATATACAGCATTATAAATATGCATATGCTTGCTTTTATGCCTTCAAGTGAGGCCAATTAGATACATTTAATGACCGGTCTTCTTGGGGAATGTTTCCTGCTTTCTCTCATTAATTTTATACATGTACCACTGTGACTTTAAATCTCTAAGCCTGCTTTATCGAACACTTATTTCCCAATATATTAGTATGCTTACTACTATATACCTAATCAATAGACTTAATTGAATAAGGTTCAACCTGCCAATTGATTGGGGCCCGTACCATTCTTTAGAGATTTACTGCGTAACAGCATAGTCTGTATTTGCGCATTATTCTCCGACGTTTGGAGCATGACCCTAAATATAATTGAACAAGCTGGCATTACCATTATTATGTGATAAATACTCCTTGTTCCGAATCTAGATGATTGATCAATTATGCATGTGTTGGTATGCATGTTAAGCATGTCTATTGGGAGATCGGTTTATAGATTCAGGACTTAAATATTAATGTCTCGGAATGAATTTCTAATTTATAGGGATACTGGATTTCGCATTTCAAATGTGCGTGAACGTGGAAAACGTTTGTACGGTTTTTATCACGGCGGTTAGTATTTGACGGAATACAATTATACTAAAAGTAGATGTAAAAAACGAACAGAAAATGTAGCATTAAAGGCCAACAGTCAACCACAAACACACACAGAAATAAAGAACAGCTTTAAAGATGAATAAAAGGTAAAATAAGACATTACAAACACGAAGGGATTGACAATAGAGCTACCGTCATGGAACGGTCAATGGCAAAAAAAGGCCGCCGGGACTTTAAACCAGGTTCTAGGGTGCACCAAACCTCACTCTTACCGCAACCCTTATATACTGTTTAAGAGGGATAAAACACAGTAGATAATATTATCTCTTCAAAAGAGATATATAATTTTCTAAATTCAATAAATTTTAGCCCTTTTACGGCAATTTACATATAAAATAATATACATTAAAAAATCATGCTATGTAAGTGCATTATTAAATAAATAGAATAGATTAAGTGTAATTTAGACAAAACATGTTTTAAATAATTTAAATAAATTCTTCCGTAAGTTTCCGATATATGACGAGCTCAATCGACGACAATAAGAAATGCGTCGTTAATTTACGTTAAAAGTAATCTTTACTCTACGGAAATCGACCTGTCAATAACGCGCGACGGCATGTTAAATCGATCACAATATTTACATGTAGTCTACTAAGCCTTTTTTAATTACCATTCTAACATATTTTATTAACACACCATTAAAATAAACAGTGTCTATTTTGAAGAAATAACGGCAGCTTACTAGGCATTCTGTAATAAATAGTATGAGATGGTAGAGGTGTTGCTGACCTTGCACGATGTATTCTTCTTAACGGCATCCGTTATACCATGTGAGCTATAGTTTGTTAATTTACACTATTATTCATTGATATCAATTAAACAGTGTCTGATAAGGTCATGATATTATGATACATATGATTTAAACATATTTACGGATACTAATAGTTTTTAAAGCAAGCGTTCAAATACTGGCTACATTTATTCATGAAGAATGTACTGCTAGCGTTTTGCACAGTTTAGAGCGTGACCTATATAGAGACATTAGATACAATTAAGCTAAACACTAAGCCGGATAGAGTCTATGAAGAGAAATATTCACCATTAAGAAACCGTGGTCGGTCGATACGCTCCCTCCCTTTCGGTTTCTTAATGGTGAAGATTTCTCTTCATATCCACTATCCTATACTTTGGACAAATTCAGACAGGTGAATTGTTAGCATAACATATTGCTAAACAATTGCAGCGAAATTACTATATAATTCAAAGGCAATTAGACTACTTTAGTAAATGAAGTAATTCTGATTGGTTGCCTTTGCATTTCTAGTTTGTGTGTGTGTGCTTGTGTGTGCGTGTGTGCGTGCGTGCGTGCGTGCGTCTTGCGTCTACGAAATGCACATAACAACTTACGAAATGCACACAACAACTTAGAAAATGCACATGACAACTTGGAATATGCACATAACAACCTACGAAATGCACATAACAACTTACTAAATGTACATAACAACTTAAGAAACGCACATAACAACTTAGAAAATGCACATAACAACTTACGAAATGCACATAACAACTTAGAAAATGCACAAGACAACTTAGAATATGCTCATAACAACCTACGAAATGCACATAACAACTTACGAAATGCACAAGACAACTTAATACATGCACATAACAACTTAAAAAATGCACATAACAACTTACGAAATGCACAAGACAACATAGCATATGCACATAACAACCTACGAAATGCACATAACAACTTAGAAAATGCACATAACAAATTAGAATATGCACATGACAACTTAAACAATGCACAGGACAACTTAAACAATGCACATCTCAACTTAAACAATGCACATTACAACTTACGAAATGCACTTAACAACTTAGAATATGCACATGACAACTTAAACCATGCACTGGACAACTTAAACAATGCACGGGAGAACTTAAACAATGCACATCACAACTTAAACAATGCACATCACAACTTACGAAATGCACATAACTACTTAGGAAATGCACAAGACAACTTAAAAAATGCACATAACAACTTACGAAATGCACATAACAACTTACGAAATGCACAGGACAACTTAGAAAATGCACATAACAACTTACGAAAAGCACAACTTAGAAAATGCACGTAACAACTTAGAAAATGCACAAGACGACTTGCAAAATGCACATAACAACTTAGAAAATGCACAAGACAACTTAGAAAATGCACATGACAACATAGAAAAAGCACATAACAACTTACTAAATGCACATAACAACTTACGAAATGCACATAACAACTTACGAAATTCACATCACAACTTAGAAAATGCATATAACAACTTAGAAAATGCACAAAACGACTTACAAAGCGTACTGCACAAAATGCAAAAGGCCAACAGAAGGCAGCCTAGGCTTTCCATACATTAGACGCGTGACACGATGCCGTACCCAGTGTAATTATACTGACACGGGATCTACCAGTCCTAGAACTACCCTATAAATGCCACCCTTCTGCTAGAGAGCTACTAGTAACATGTTTATGGAGTCTTTGATATGTTCCATCCGTGGATTGAACCAACAAACTCCTGAGTGCGATACGGATCCTCAACCACTGATTAAATAGCAATGATCAGCACAAGATGGACGTACGCCTAAGAGGTGTACATTCAGAGGACAGGAAAAGCAAATAAAAACATACGAGAACGAGTGGATGTACATGTATATTTTAGTTTTGTTAGATTATGAAATTGCAATGGAGTCAACATTGGAACCGTGCCAAGTTGTAACCATTAAGCAGTGTATAAGGGAAATGTCATCATCTTGCAGTTGTTGTTTACCAAGTTAGGTGACCTTGAAAAATAGATATTTGGCATCACATCAATTGCAGGTGTGAAGTTGAACAATATTCATTTTATTGACATCATGTCTATATGTGTGTACGTATTTTCGTCAGCATTAGAAATAATAACCTATTTTGCCACCTGCGATGTTCCTTTGATTGGACTGTTTACCAAAATTAAATATATGATGACCTTTATGAACTGGAAATGAGTCAACTACGCAATTCTGGAATAGTCTGGTTAAAATAAGAATATTACATCAGCCTGATTGGTTAGTAATTTGTAATGAGAGGGACATTGAAACTGTATTATTGTAAAGTATAAATAGAGACATCCCAAAATAATACAAACTAGACCTCTTCCAGGATGGTATACTGATGAAATTTACAATGCATGAGCGCTCAGAGATTTTAATCATAAATTGGAAAAAAACTGGGATCAATATAAAATATGGAGAAATAAAACAACATCCATTATTCAAAAAGAACAGCGATTTTTTTTCAACAAAGCCATTCTTAAAAATAAGGACTCAAAATATATTTTGAAAAACCTCAGAGCAGTTTCAAACACTGCTGACAGTGAATTAATTAAAGCTGTACAGTCCCTATTTTAACTGGTAATAACTCATGAATATGAATGAGTCACGTGTGAAGTAGTTTCAAATCGACGAACACCCCAAAAGTCGGTATATTAGGAGAAATCGATACGTTAAATTTCACATTTTTATTTAGCCTCCGTCCAGGTAACATCGATAAATATACGGCTTCAGAATATATGTGATAAAAAAAAAGTTGCCCGGAACGGGATTTGAACCACAGCCTTGCACTTGTAAGTTTTGAAAGATGTACGCTGAACCTCTAGACCACTGCTATTTATTGGTATTTTTTAGCATTTTTAACACTAAATAGGCATTACGTAATAACAAGAGCGCGCACACAAACTCATCAAGCGCTAAATAACAAGTCGAGTCATGGTTGATTTGAGGCGAAGTATTAGTTTCATATTGATAAGATACAGTATTACACCAGGCAATGTTAATTTACACGTACGACAATATGGACTGCATAGCATTAGTTGCGTTCAAATATGTTAAGTTAATTTGCCTCATAATATATGGTAGTTAGTATACTATTTTCTCAAGTAACGCTGTAGTTCAGTGGATAGAGCACAGGACTTGAAATCAGAAGATCGTGTGTTCGAGCCCCGAAAGAAGCTAACTTTTTTTTTGGGGTAAAAAATACTGTTACCTGTGTATAGGTATGATGTGCACTGGTCGACGTATATACAGTAAATGGTTTCCTTCGCTATATTTGCTCGCTTAATTACTCGATTTCGACATGAGCTGGTGAACATGAAGTTACAAATATAGACACGCCTACAAAGAAGAAATCGATTGATATAGGGACTCTGTAGCTTTAAGTGTACCTAAACAAATTGTAATCGATGGCAAAATAATTGAAGGACTTCCCAATATAATAAATGCGTTTAATGAGCATTTCGTTAATGTCTCTAAAGTTGTTAACAAAATTAAATACAAACCAGAAAACTTTGATAAGGTAAAGAATGTTTTAAAAGAAAAGTTAAAGGGTTCCGTATTTAATATAGAGCTTATCACACCATTCGAGGTAAAAAAAAGAAAAGATAAATTAGACGTAAATAAATCTACAGGATCAGATGGAATAGGACCAAGAATTATAAAACTATGTAGAGATATGTTAACTGTACCAACAGCTTCTTTGATAAATAAATGTTGATTTGTGTTTGATAAACGTTTTGCATGTATAAGTTTCAAGGTTGTGAGTATATAATAAATAGAATATTTGTGGTTTTGAGTAGATATAGGATTTATTTTCATCTCGAAATGAGACAACTCAATCTGTATAATTGTTTGTTTGGTGTTTAACGTCATTTTCAGCATATTTTAGGCTACGCATGACGGTCGATTGTTTGTGATGGCACCGACTTTGTCATGGGCAAAACTAGTATTGTTTACCTCCCGCCATCCATAAAAATTGACACTTTCTCGCTTACAAATTGAGCTCCCAGTGGGGTTGCAACCCGATCATTAAAACGTGAAGATAATATTAATAATGTTTCCTTAAGCTAATCTGAATTAAAATGTGTTAAAAATGTTTCTTAAGCTAATCTGCCTTAAAACGTAGAGATAATATTAACACAGTTTCCTGAAGCTTATTTGCATTAAAACGCGGAGATACTATTAATACTGTTTCCTTAAGCTAATCTGAATTAAAATGGGTTAATAATGTTTTCTTTAGCTAATCTGCATTAAAATGTAGAGGTAATAGTAATACTGTTTCCTGAAGCAAATCTGCATTGAAACGTGGAGATAATAATAATAATGTTTCTTTAATCTAATCTACATTAAAGATAAATGGCCACCCTTGTTGTAGTAGTATCAATTAAAAAAAATAACTCTTACACATCATATGAACTTTTCTTAATAGTCTTGGAGAGACATATATATTTAAAACCGCTAAGTTGTATGTAAAAATAAATATTATTTGCAAGACGTAGATGCTACTTTTACCACTGCGTGACTGCACGGGGAAATGAGGTAAATCTGAATTGTATAGCTGCACAAATATTGCCATATAATTGATAAATACATTTACCTGTGGATTAATTTACCTGTACATAACTGTTTTCTACGTCATCAAATAAAATCTTATTCTCGCTTTTCACAGATATTGCAATATGTGAATTGTAAATATCTATTTATTTGTTTATTGATTTCGATTTAAATAAACATTAACATGTTCATGAAACAAAACATGACCGGAGACTTTAAAACGTGGAAATACAATTACAATATTTTCTTAAGCTGAGCTGCATTAAAACGTCGAAACATTATTAATAATGTCATGTACAACATCTCATTTGATGAAGCCGGTGGAAATGAAATGTTATACTCAAAAGTGATTTGGGAATAATATATTAAACGACGGTATACTCTTTTTGTTTATTTACAATTAGGTGTGTTTAAGTTCCTCGAGTATATGTTACCACGTGTATTTTATAATATGACATATATGTATTGATTAAAAGGTTCATATCATCCCTTATTTATATATAGTTTTATCTTTATATATTTACATTAATTTTTAATTAATACTTCATTTCTTCATCTTTCATCACAATATGACCTATGTATGTGTCGACGTGCCGTAAAACAGCATCCATTCAATCATTCACAATAAAAAAAGTACAATACGATAATTTGTGTTTAAATTGCTCATTTTTTATATATTGTTTTGGAATAATTATAATTCCATATATGTTCCGGATAATTTGTTTCATTTCATATCCTTGTTAGACGCAATATATTACATTTTGGCATTTACTGTTGCCCGGTAGTTCGATATTATGACACCATTTGTTTACTTCGGCGTATTTCCTCAGCATTGTCCATTGGATGAGGACATTAACCGAGCGGCCGGTGAATGGAAGTCTATCTTCTGGGCACATTACATTTGACCACAAGAATATATTAGACAGTAAGAGTAGGCAGGGTTCCCTTATCACTATATATCCTTACCATTCGAAATAACCCAAATAAGGCGTTGTTGAGCCGTTTTGCCGTTTAAATGAGGTCATCGTTTAAGTCAGAGCGTAATCTATATTTCAACTATCTAACTATAAGTCCATATTAATTTCAATGACTCTGTGAGTGTGTTAAATGACACTAATATTTCTCATTCCATAGCGTAAAATGTAACTAAATTTCTCCCTCTAGGGCGTTAATTGGTTCTATCTAAATTTGCATAAAATGTTCGACACATGCAGCGTAGTAATCAATCACGCCGGCATTAATTGAGATAAAATGAGGCAATATAATCTGTTTAGTGAAACATCTAAACAGCAGATCGTCTCTTCGGCATACACGAAGTAAAAACGCAAGAGAAAATTACATAATTTGCACACGTGCCTAGCATCGACTTGTAACACACTATCTGTGCCACATCAGATGTGTCCTAGTAGAGGTGTGTACCACATTACATGTGTTCCAGCACCGGTGTGAACCACATTTCATGTGTCCTAGCACCGGTGTGTACCAAAACACATGTGCTCTAGCACCGCTGTGAACGACATCACATGTCCTCTAGCACCGGCGTGTACCGCATCACATGTCCTCTAGCACTGTGTTTACCACATCACTTCAGGTCTCACACCTCCATTAATTTTCCCATAGGGTTAGTGTACAGCCTTTTCCAACATCTGAGCTTCAAAGCAGCAGGGCAGCAGACATTGTTATATCTTCAGTATACCCAAGACTAGTAATTTAATACAATAAAATACATCAGTTAGCCAGTTTTTTTTCTCGCTCATGTTTTGTGACCGCTATGGAAAATTCAAAATGTATACACTATCTAGCTGAATATGCGATGCTTCGGTCAAACACTTCTGAAATTTAAATAAAACCTCATATCTACATGGGATTTTCTGTATCATCTCTCTTTTACACTGAAGATGAATGCTAAAGTAAAGAAAAACCTATTTTTTTTAATTTAAAAATTGCCTAAAATTGAGAAGAAATAGAATTATTTTCTGTTTTTCTTTTGTCTCTAGGTCCGTGAGCTTACAGGGGAGATAATAGAGGTGTGATACCTTGTGTACTCCCACCGGCGTGTCTCACATCACATGTACCCTACAACCGGTTTTTACCACATCATATATCCTCTAACAACGGTGTGTACCACTTCACATGTATCCCAGCACCGATGCGTAACACTTCACATGTGTACTCTCACCAGTGTGTACCACATCACACGTGTCCTAGCACCGGTGTGTACCATATCACACATGTTTTAGCACCGGTGTGTGCCACATCACATGTGTCCTAGCACCGGTGTGTCATATCACACATGTCCTAGCACCGGTGTGTGAAACATCACATGTGTCCTAGCACCGGTGTAACACATCACATGTGTCCTAGCACAATTGAGTAATACATCACATGTATCCTAGCACGGGTGTGTACCACATCATTTGTGTACTCTTACCGGTGTTTACTACACCACCTGTGCTCTACCACCGATGTGTAACACATCACATGTGTCCTTGCATCGGTGTGTACCACATCAAATACGTCACCTTATATGTCACACGTGTTCAGTGTGACACCTTTCTAGACATCAGGCGGTTCAAGTGTTTAGTGGAACACTTATTCTTGTTTGTAGAAAGTGTACCGTCTTTGATAACGATATCAGATTCGCTAAAAGTACATTAGCAGTATACATTTCAGAATGCTGAACGAGTTATTACTGACAATTGACCTCTTCTATTTCTATAATTTGTTTTCTTCATGCTTTGATTCACTCGCAGTTACATTCAATAATTCAAGAGATCTATCGATTTGTTTCTTTTTAATATTTTCTACTGAAAGCTTGGTCTATCGACAATGCTAAATGAATAATATAAGTTTAATGTTTCGAATCAGCCGGAAGTTTATGGTTATTATCATATAACATATCACTATAGCATAGATAACATAGTCAGTTGATCAGGTGCATGCTAACATCCGAAGTCTCTAGCACGTACTTGCTTATATGGAAAACTTTTTTTCCATCCCCAAGCATTACTATATTCCATCCCCACACTCAATAATCCGGTTTTCACATACTGACGTAAACATATCCTTAGTTTCCGATCCAACAAAAGAACTAATCTAGTATTCATAAAGAAATTCCACAAATAACGTACCTTAAACGTCTAACGTTTAACGTGTGTTGTTACACACTTAACGTCTGTGTAATACCTCGCATCATTCTCATCTTCATCGCCGATGTTATACAATTTAGTTTACAATATATACCAGGTTGTTTATCGGTTCATCAACTCACTAGCTTATTTTGAGCCGCTCCCGAGAGCGGGAAAGATAAATATAGAGGATCTTAAACGAGTTCCCATTTCATATAAGATTTATGAAACCAGTTATAAATTATTTTAATTTTAACGAGCCTTTTGGCGAGTTAAAATTAAAAATAATTCATAACGAGTTTCATAAATCTTATATGGAATGGGAACGAGTTTAAGATCCTTTTTATCACATAACAATACTATCAAATTAGTAAAAAATAATTCAAATGGACATAGAACCGCCACGACGTCAGACACACTTTAGCGCCAAAACGTCATAAAATATGTGACGTCGTAACGTCGCGTCTCACACATAACGTTGCGTATACAAGAGTTCGTGTTTTACCTCTTTACAAAATAGCAGTTTACGCCAACTTTTTAACAAACCAACTACAATGTTTTGTATAACGTGCATTATTTTTATAAGCTGTCACAAATAATAAGTTTATGACTCAGATCTGGGTGAATTTGTAATAAATGAAATAGTTTCAGTCAATAAACTTGCGTAGTGTTACAGGTTTAACTCAATCAATCAAAATCGTTCCAGGTTGTATTACACGTGTGTCATACAATAAAATATTAAATGGATGTTCGACACTGCTAACAAGGGACGTTATGCGATAAAAGAATCTACTTCCCTACTCTTATGATGTCACAGATTTATATGATTCTTTAACGAGCTCGTACTACGAAATACGGGACAAACCGCTTTCCGTCGCAATCAGACGGACGAGGCTAAGGTAAGTGTCTTGCCTAAGGTCAAACAGTAGCAACCGAATCGTGTCTGAGAGTTCTACGAATGCAGAGGCCAAAGAGCCAGCACCTACACTGGGTTACTGCGGTCCTACACAATGTATACCAAAACGTTTGTCAAGCCACATAAACGGACTCAACTTGACAAAACGTTTAGTACACGCAAGACAGACATTTAGAGTTTTATCTAGACTAAGCATACAATTGCTATATGTTTTCTCACTTTTTGATTATTTTTTATCAGTAATTCAATTTATCTTGTAAATTTACAAATAAAGAACTGAACAGTTTTAGTATGCACTAACAAATTCTCTCTCGGAATAAAAACAAAATTGTCTTGTCATCTGAATAATTTTGTAGTGTCACATGTGATAAATCTAACTCAACGATAAGGACTAATATCGGGCCTATTGTATTAGTTGGTGGAGGGTGGGGTGCAAGGAGAGGGGGCTTGGTGGGTCGGAGAAACGTTTTTTTGTTGACGCCGAATAGATATTAAAACACAGAAGCAACAAAGAAGTATTCCATTGTGTTTCTGTTCAAAGAATAATAAAACATTATCAAAGCAATTGTTAGTTTTTTCTAGTAATAAAGTTCAAAGTATTGTATAGCTATACTATTCAATATATCAATGCTATAAAAATAAAACACTATAATCTGGCCTCACTTTATATACATGAGCTAATCGGTCATGTAACATGTTGAAAGTAAATAAGCAAGCTTCCCATGCTTCTTCAATGACAGGTATCATTGGGAAATATACTGAAAGGAAAAGAAATGCGACACGGGACTTTTCGCTATATTTTGTATGTACAATATGCTGCTGGTAATCGAATGGTACATGGCTACGTACAATCTGTCCTTTCCGAAAAAAAGTCTAAAACAACACGTAACACAACAAATAGTATTCCTACAAAGTTTCATTTTTTGACATAGTACTCGATTGGCTCAAGCATGATAAATACAGTACTGAACTGGCTCAATTTTTCAAAGAACTTCAACATTTATGAATTTCTTGTTACAACGTGTACTGTGATTAAAACGTCCACAACGTCACAATTGTGTCCTTTATTTCCTTGGAATGCAGTAGGAACGCCACGGACCTATAACATACCAGTTCTGTTCGCATTTTAACTCCGCGAACATGGACTATTTCTTTGTATTTTACGGACTATTTTACGAATTTTCGACTAAAACAGACGCCATTTTTTTACACCCGAAATTGGGCGCGCTACGTCGGCGAGCACTACGGGTACTTATGGAGTCTAACAACACGCGTACAGTGTTTCATACCGTAGATTATGTAAAAACTAATACCTTACCGGACGAAATAACGTCCCATTATTTGTCAACACGATGCAGTGTTGGTGACTGACAGGTCACCGTGACATAACTTGACACGTGAAATTGACATGTTGTTGCAAGTTGGATTTGGGATTATTGTCTGCTGCTGGAGGTCCATGATCAAGGTATTTGTTTTTTCATTAAAATGTGTTTGTTAAAAAACAGTACACACCCCTTTTAGATCGTGCATATTTAGACATTGGCCAAATACAGTGCCTAAAAAAGTAGTGTATAGTGTATAATAGAAAGTTCATAATCACCATAAGTGTTTTTCGTGTACTCCGATCTTTCCAGTAACTGGATGTACTGTAAACTGTAGAACGTTTCGTGGAATAAAACAATTCCTAGTAGAAATGCAATCAATGTCCCCCGCACCCCGCCCCCACCCAAGTACGGTAGATGGGGGTGTGGGGGTAGATGGAGCTTGCATACCGAAAACAAGGAGGGGGTAAGAAAACTAGAAACCCCCTCCACCCCCACCCCTCAGATGCATGAATGTAAATAGTTAGCGTTGTCTCTATATCGTTATGTTATCCCCATTTCCTCGCACATTCGTGAATACATAACCCGATACAACTACCATTGAAACAATGTAATCTGCCATAGACATTTGACTGAAATCGGTCAGATTCATATTTATGTACAGTAACGTTTTGAGGCAAGGAAGTGATTTTGAATTTACATTTATTTACATTCTGTTGCGAAAAAAACAACGCAATTTCGAGAAAGTACATTTCACTTAAAAGCCTTTAAGGCGGTGTAGCTACTGCGCTTGCCTCCAGTGTGTCTCAAAAGAAATGACTATTCCATGGGCTGGAAATATGCTGTGAAAGTGGAACAATGTTTTTAATGGATCTCCAGTTGGGCTACATTATATTTTACATGTATAATGAATGATGAGAGATGTCTTTATTACATTAACAGTGTTATTGAGCACAAGTAGTATTCATGCTTTATTCAATTTAGTTATTTTATCTTTTCTTTTTTAAATATTCATATGTATGTACAGTAACATAGATCTACATACACATATGTGTACATATATATCCATGACAGTAAGTAGAATTTTGAGTTTTCCTTTTTAAATATGTTACATTATGTATAACAAAGGATAAACTATGTCTGTTTGATCATTGACATTGGACTGATGTTGTTTTTCAGAGAGGCTTCAAATGTGAATCGTGCCCTTGAGCAGCTCTAAGTGAATTGATACTGACGACTTCAGAATGTCAAGCCGTATGAAATGCCATTGGATCATATGGAGGTAAGAGCCTTTTTAAAAATCGTTTGCACTTGTGTAGTTCTTTAAATGGAGCTTGTGTTATGCTTGCACGGTGCTGTTCAAAGTTAGAGTAAAAATATGTCAGTGATAGTGCAGCGTGATTGTCATATGAGCTCGTGTAAACTACATGTACTGGATACATGCGAAAACAAGTTGTGTTAAAGGGACACTAGGCAGTCTTTATTTGTTTAAAACTTCTGGAGTTCGGTTAATTTTTCTGCATAGTTTGCATTTGTGCATCATTAATATTATTTATTAGAATAGTTCAGAAGAAATTGTTTTACACATTACTTACTGTTGATAATAGTGCACCTATAATAATTTATTTAACTTTTAATGCAAGCAGGTTTAAATTTAACATGTTACCAGGTTAACAAATGGAGATGCTAATGTTAAAGCTTGATAAATACTTCAAGATTGCCGTGTGTCCTTTTAACATCATCTAATTGGTCTATGTGATGGGTCCTCAATTTATTAAAGGGACACAGAGCAAATTTCCAATCTTGTGTCTGTTTTACACATTTTCACATCAGAACAGACCACACATCTACAAAAGTGTCTTCTCAACTGCCCTATTTAATCATGTTTTATTTCTAAAACTAGCGGCATCACCAGGTTTTGAGAGAGAAAATAAATAGTTTTATATTAATGTTTTCTCCCCATGTAAAATGACCTTACTAAGTCATTAAAGTAAAATATCCTATGAAGAAAACGTGTAAAACTTAACAATTTTAGATTTTTGGCCAGACTTGTATTTTATTCCCCTTCTAGTAAAAATGGCTTATAGAACATTGCACCCTCTGTCAGATTTAACTTTCCTTATAATATATTCTTGCTGTACTGTTGGGTAAAACATACATTAAAATGGTTCTATAATCATGTCAGTTCAATCATATACTCGTATGATACACAATATAATATGTATTGACCCTTTACTTGATGTGCCATTTACTCAGTTTTGGTCAAGGGACGTTTATAGCATATCGGCTTTGAATCCCGTGAACACGGATTCAATTCTTACTGGCGCCACTGGGTTACTTTGATGTGTCCTGCTAGCCTCGTTCGTCTGATGGGAACGTAAACCGGGTGGTCCTGTGTATCGGAGTCTGTCCTCCCTCCAAGCAACTTAAAGAACCATAGGTATCTAATCGGTAGTAAGCGTAGGGAAGGGTTCCTGGATGCCTATGTATCTTTCCTCCTCTCTTTCGGGCGGTTCGAAATAACCTAAAGAACGTGTTGATGAGGCGTTAAACAATAATTAAATTTTAAACTGTCCCATTCCCCTAAATATGCCCTAGATCCCTCTCGCAACACCTGATTCAAATTGAATACTCTGCTCGACTTATTATTATATTAACTTTTTATTCTATGTCTTTCTTTTCTTTCAGTCTGCACGTCATGTGGAAGAAGACTCCATGTACACCAATGGTCAGAGTCAATGCTGAAGTTTATGTTCGCTCAATTATTTGCTTAATACAGTATACATATGAACTAAAATATTGTCTTTATAATTATGTCTTCCACCACAAAGTGGTAGGTGAGACAGATTAGATTTGGCCTTTCCGTTCGTCTGTCACAAATCTTGTCTGCGCTACTTGTTGGATTTTGACGAAACTTTGTACAAACTCTTTATTACTTTCTCTGAAGCTAATTTCATAAAACTTCATACTTTAAATGCCTTTGGTGAAATGATAATCCCTGTTTATTTTGAAGTCAGTAGTTGAAAGGTCCGTTACCATGACCGGAAAATGAAAAGTATTGCCCACACAGTTTTTCCTCTTACCTAAAGTAAATTTCATGAAACTTCATTGTTGGACAGTGGAAAGAGGATGATCGTTTGATTTTTAGGTAAAAGGTCAAGTTCCCTGCAGACATCCACTATCCAAGGATAAGCATATGTAACAACACACATGTTATAATATTAATGGTATAATATATGAATATTTTCTTGCACAATGTTGAATCCAGTAAAACAAGTGGTTTTGTTCACCGATACTGTCGCCTGTGAACCAAACCACTTGTTGTTAAATTACAGGATTCAACAGTGTGTAAGACATATTCCGATCATCCATTTCTTTTTTAAATCATAAATTAAAAAATTTATATATTAAAACAAACAAAACATGCTATTTGATGAAAACAGACGTATTCAAATTTTCAAAATAGCAATATTCGCAGAATATAGTAGATTTCAACTGCTGAAAACAAACATGTATTTTTTTCCAGGAAATAATACTTCTATGAATATAGTATATATGTTCAGGGAAATGTTTAATATGTCTGTTTTCAAATACTACAAATCGTAACGCACCGCACATGTATATTCAGTATTTACTTTCAATATAGTAGTGAGTATGACTGCGTTCTGGGACCATATAAATATAAAAGAATAATATATATAAATATATATATATAACTATATATGCCCTATAAATATAAACGACCCGCACTTTTTGGTTTCACGCGTACAGTGTTTCACAACACCACACATCTGGCAATTGCTCCATTGACACAATGTCATGTCCACATGTTTATGTTATGAAATCTTCGAGTCTACACACAATCATGTTTGTTACTGACAGTAGCATGTCTATTACTCGTCTGTCATTTATTTACTAGGTTAAAGGGACACATGCCAATCTTGCTTTCTTTAAAACTCGAGTCGCCCCCTCAGTTTTAAACGAACAGTTAAAAGAATATAATTCTTTCTGCCTGTTAAACTAATATTAGTTTATCGCTTTTTCTGATTTCGAAAATTAACTCTGCAACGTATGTTGCCGCCATCATGATTTCATTTTCCGATATACAGTTGCAACATTGTTAAAATACATTGGCCACTCTGACATAAACCCAAAGCATGTATAGATAAAAAATTAGTGTAAACTATATGGACACATACATTTTAAATATATGTGTTTACATAACGAAATTATTTAATTGTTTTTGTAGCCGGTCGTCTTTCCTTAATGGATATGAATATTGCCATCTTTGGGTCGGACGGTCCTGTTACTTAATTAGTACTTGTCTCCGTTTATTGAAATTCTACATATATACAGAGGAGAGATGTATCTATATGATTTCGTTTTTATTCTCGCTTCTAAAATGATGAAATCGAATTTGATTTCAACTGCGCATTCGCAGCTATATACAACTTAATCAATACGGTATGGAGGGTGGTGGGGGTGGGATAAGGGGCGGGGTTGCAGGGATACTACCGTAATGATGTCCTTGAAAAAAACTGTGAACATTCTACTCTAATAATTTATTAAATACAGAACAATGTTGAAATCAATATATCTCTTAAAAAGGATTTCACAATTTCATGGTTTTATATCCCGCGTGTAAATTAACTTCGAAAGGCGATTGTTCATATTTTAGCGAACACGGTGTACTTTGTTAATTTTGGGAAAAAAAAAGTACTTTTTTCTGATTGACTTTAAATTTTGGTTTTTAATAGTCGACATATCAATGAACACTTTCATGAAAAAAAATTCGTTCTTGCTGTTAAAACTTCATTTTTTTGCATTTTTTTCGAATTCAGAAAATTAACACTGCAACATATATTTTCACCATCCTCATTTCCTTTCCCGACGTACCGTTGCAATTTGGTTTGTTAAAACCTATTCGGAGCACTCCGGCATAAACCAAAAGCATGTATAGATCAGAAATTTAATCTGGAATGCATGGATACATACATTTGAAATATATGTATTGAAATAATTCCATTATTTCATTTCTTGTGTACCCGGTCGCGTCTGTAAATGTATATGCGTTATGCCGTCTTTGAGTCCGTGGGTCATGTTAGTTAATTTTGGGAAAAAAAAAGTACTTGTCTCCGATTTCATTAAAATTTTGCATATGGACAGAGGAAAGATTTATCTACGCGTACATGCATTTGTTTTTATTCTCGCTTCTAAAATGACGAAATAAATCGATTTTGATTTAAAAGCGCATTGTTGGCAATTTAAACCTAAAAACAACCTAAATTCATCCCTTTGAAAAATACCTTTAACTATTAATGGGAATTACACGAAGTGTACACCAATTATGTTCGACCAATGTAGTTTGTGAATATTATTACTTTAACAACGATCTGTGATTGTGTTTTGTCATAATCACAGTTTATAGATAAGAGGTGTATAAATCTGACCAGTGAAAATTTTCCCAATAATGTCATTTTGTTATCGATTTTATCACGTGACCTTGTTTGATAAATATTCATACGCCATAGGGCTGGCGTTCCTACTGATGTATATGGAATTAAATGTTCAGTATTCACAATATATAGCGGAATTTGCCGTGACGCGTTACTTTTTCCTTTCAGTATAGGTCCCGAACGCCGTTAACCTGTGTCTACTTTTCATTTTTACATCCATTTATAGGCGAAATGCAGATATAATGTTAATGATAAAAAAACATGCCCTTTTCATAAAAGGATTTGGAAAGAACCAAGACCTTACATTATCATATATTCGCATACATTATTATGGTCAGGATGCGATATCAATAAGCTTAACAATTTACCATCTCGTAAGACGTTTTTGACCGCTGTGGCACCGCTAAAGACCACACTTCCGCTAAAGTCCAACATGTGTTTGTTAATATTTTCTACGCGCATTCCTTAAACTCTTTGTTCAATAAAGCATTGCCATATGTATATATATACAAAAAGCATTGATCTGTAAATAAAGCTTATATGTATTTATTTATATAATGTATTTATGTAGTTATTTATTGTTATTATTTACTTTTATTTTATTTTTATTATTTTTTTTTTTTTGGATTGATGTATTTCTTCATTTATTTATTATTACTGGATATGTTTTTTATTGTTAGTAATTTTGAGACTTCTCACTACATGTTACAGCCAACACCTGCAAGTATTTATTATTTATTTATTTTTATTTTTATTTTATTTTATAATTGATTTTTTTTAAATTTATTTTAATTTATTTATTTATTCAATTGTTTATTTATTCATTTATTTATTATTTTTTTTATTTATTTTTATTTTTTTATTTTATTTACTTATTTATTTATTTATTTATTTTTGGATTGATTTATTTTTTCATTTATTTATTATTATTTTATATGTATTTTATTGTTTGTAATTTTAAGAAAATCTTTTCGACTTTACATTACGTGGTTCCACCTTAATTCCAATAAGCGATGGTAAACTTATATTAGCAGGATTTTATAACGGATATTTCGACAATAAAACATGTTGGTAACATTTTAACTGAAACAATGCGATAACCTATTTAAAATTACCTATTCAATGTTTTAATTTTTCAATATGCAAAACCTTTTAAGCCGAAATTAAGGTTTTATTTCATACCCTAGCCAACCCCGTTTTTGCTTCTTTGAGGATTGGTTGGATGGGGTATGAAAGTTAATACTCGGACTACGTAATGCGTTATTTATGAAACAAGCAAATTACGTTTTCCTAGCTTGTTATCGCCAATGTGTGAACTGCTAATGCCATTCAGTTAATAAGTTGCCGTTCCTACACAATAGTGCCTGTAACTTTAAAGCCATTTATCTCAATATAAACGGTGTACGCAGATTTCTGGCCAGCTTCCAATAACGCTATAACTGGAACATGTGCACTGATAAATGTAAGGAATTCTGTCAACACTGCACACCGATATGAGGAGCGTGGTGCATAATGAGGTCAGCCGTACAAACGCGCCCACTCGCAATCAGAGAAAGGTTTAACACAAATCAAAGTATAAAGTTAAAATATGCATTGCAAAACTCGACAACCGATATGCGGTCCAGTATTATCGAAATATTCTTAGAGCAGAAATGATCACAAATAACGGCAATAATAAAGCTAAATATTACATTACGAGACAAAGAATTTCTCTCCAGACAAAGCAATCTCTTCAAAAATCAGATTAATTTCAAAGGATCATGAATCCAATGTAAGGCGGAATACATTATAAAATCAGAGAATTATGATAGAGCAAACCAAAAACGAAGAAGACTTAAAGGAAAAGGAGAAACACTTCAGTGTTTTACAAAACATGAAGAAGTACATACCGTCCTGTGTAAGTCGGGCAGGGAAAAGGAAATAGAGGGATTGCGCATGCGCGATTAAACGAAAATACATAAGGTGTCAGACCAGTCAGGAAATACTTCCGGGTCGTAGGTGCTGAAATAGTTCCTTGAAAGAATCCAAAGTTTCTAGTTTGCATGTGTTTTTCCCAAGATTAGTTTCTATTTCATTGTTAAATCTAATCTGAGGTTAAAGTAGTATGTCTGTTGTCATGAATAGTGAGTATTTTACTGAGTTTGTCAGGATTATTTCTTTGGAGAGTATGAGCACAGAGGTTAGGTAGAGATGTGGTTTTGACAGATGTTTATTTCGAAATATGCATAGTGTGAATGAATGACGCGAAATGTTGAAAAACTGAACTTATTCCAGATATGGGACCGTTTGCTAGCCAAATGTGTTTAATACACAGAATAAAATTGTATTTAAGCGAACGAATGTTGTGGAACTTGTGACTGATCTCCAAATATAGCCTATATTGCATTGTGTTCAACGGGCTGATTTTCACCGGTCTGACACCATAAGCTTAGCTAGCTTACAAAACAGCGGGTGCCTCCCAATAACTCTGGCTATAACTAGTAATAGCCCGTATTATCGCTAAAGACCACAAACGTTATCGCTAAAGTCCAAAACACTATTTCTGCGAAAAACACAATTTTGAATTAATTGTTTTCTCATTTGTGAGAGATGTTTCAAATTGTGTTCATTAATTTATGCAAAACATATTTGCGCCAGATGTATTTTACAATATTGTTGATGATGGATATTAAGACATGTGTCTATGGCAAGGTATTACAGTGTGGCAGCACCATACATTTGAGGGCTGAGCTCACTGTTACACGTAGACGGAGCTAGGCCGGGTACCATGGGCCCAATCTGGTGAAACGCAAAAGTTCCCTCAGGTAAACTATTGAGTAAGTTACTGTGAAGCATTGGAGTGGTGAAAGACACAGGGCTGGTATGTATTGAATGTTTACCTTTATTTCTGAAACATTTAACTTGCTTCTAGCGAAAACCGCATGAAAATTGAAGGTAAGCTGGTAATACATTATGTGTGTTATATGGCCAGCATAGTCAGGATTGGATATTTTCGGGTAGGTATTTATTAACAACCCTATGTAAAAATAATGGTGGTCTAGGTCCAGACACCGTCGTGATATGACTAAAATATTGTAAAAAGCACTGTTACCCCACCTCTCCCACGACTCCCAGCCACCACCCTCCTAACACATACACACATACAAAGCGAAACATTTGATAGTATTTATTTTTACTTTCTGTGTTTCTTTCAGTATTCATCACTAGTCGCGTATTCATTTCTGTGAGTTTCGAGGGACATTGTAACCTGTTAAATATTTCGTAAACAATGGATTTAATTGAACTGTGGATGTTCTACATTTAGCATTCGCATTACGTGTTGTTTTGTCTGTTTTGTCTATAAGGGACAGTAATTCCTTTGTATGTGATCATAAAGCGGATAATTAATATACGGACACGTGCATCTTCGCAAGGGTATAAGACACTAATTAACTACTGGCGCTAATCAGACAATAACTTATCAGATTATATCGCAATAACGTCACTTTGCGTCAATATTAACTCTAGATAATTTTTCGATTAGGTCTTTTGCAATAGATTAATCAATGATTGTTTTCTCTTTATTCGTCCTTTTAAAGATACAATTAGTTTCAAAACACGCATAATCAGGCAAATCCTTTATTAGTTGTACGTGAGACTGCGTCTATGGCTTCATTAAACATGTAGCATTTCTACAGAAGTAATCAATCAAAAGCTTATTGTTTGGAAGGAAACGAACCTAACCATTGGAACCGTATCTAAAAACGGGAATATTTAACTAGTAAATGCTGTAGTTGTGCCTCGTTTCGCAAACGTCAGGAAAAACATATTTTTTCTATACGTATCCGAGTATAATTACCTATCGTATTGACATGACACTGCCAATGAAATAAATGCTCATTTTTCCAAGCCTCATTGACATGATTCAGAAATATGTCGATATTTTTATATACTTGTTAATATCACCGGAACATCAGTTTGCGTTCCGGGATCGATATCGGGTAAAAGGCGCGGCACGTAATAAATAATTAATGGCGTTACCAGGTTTCGAATTATACTCGAGTTGTAGGTTTACCACCACCAATTACATGTAAACCTCCGAGGTGTAGTCGAATGTAGTTCCTATAATAAAAAGTAATCCCTCCTTTTTCGATGGAAATGGGCATTATAAGTAGGGGAAAACTGCCCATTTCTATTCGATTTTGTGGTTATATGTATAAGAAGCGTATTAATAGGTTTTACTGGATCACTGATGAACATTTTCGAAATTTCGACTCTATGCTTTCACTTTGTGAGCAATGAAAACAGTCGATCAATAAAAACAGCTGTACCCTTGAGCTGTTTAGTAATCAAACAAGAACTTTCTTACATGTCTTGTGACCCCACGTTTTCTGGTGATTTTTCAAGTGGAAAAATAGTTTTCTATATGAACATTACACTGCTGCATTATCCATACTTGAGTTGAATTTGCAGCAACTCATTAATATATGACACTTTAACATTGGTGTCTATGGGGAAAATAATTGGTGCTTTCATACCTATAAGAGATGCGTGCAGTAATTAGGACTCGCTCAGATTCGTACCTAGGGACACTTTTCCGATAACAATTGGTAAAATAAGCTCAGGAATAAGTTTTCCATAGTTTATTACATAGGTTTTGAGCGTTTTTAGTCCAATTTTGTCTATAAAAGCCGTAATTTTGAGTTTCATTTTTTTTTCTTGTTTAAAATGACGTATTGGTGAAGTGTTTGCAGTTGAACTATGTCTTTTTGGTATCAACATGTAGGGTTGCATGTTTGCAACATGTTTTCATGAATTAAATTTGCATGACAACAGCTTTGGTAGGCATGAAACCACTAAATCTTTCCCCTACCCCCCTAAAGTAGGATACTGTGAAAAATGAAGATTTGTGTAAAAGATAAAATATTATTCCTTATCATTCAAACTCGACTTGGTAGCGTTCAGCTAGTATCAATTCAGATTTTAGCGGTATTTTTGGCATTATTAAGCTCGTATTCGCTACTATAATCAGATATGGTACCTCCAATTTTGAAGAATTTGACTGAAAAATCAATTTTGGCATGAAAATCGACATAAATTGGCCTTTTCATCGTCCTAATTGTACCTAAAATGCATACTTTATTTATGTCCATTGAATGTTCTAAACATTTGATCTATTTAATATGGTGTATGGACAAGAAATGCCGTTTGGTATGACAATTCAGATAGTGTAAAATTAAAAAAAATATCTCTGACTTTTGTCGATTTTAGACTATTGTCCTTGGTATTCACAAGACCATATCTCTGCAAATAATCATTCGATTTGCATGAAGTAAGTGTTTTTAAGCTTGTTATGAAAATAACAACACAAACTCCTCATTTAAGAAACATCTGAACATGTTTTCTCCTCTTATAAGAGATGCGTGCAGTAATTAGGACTCGCTCAGATTCGTACCTAGGGACACTTTTCCGATAACAATTGGTAAAATAAGCTCAGGAATAAGTTTTCCATAGTTTATTACATAGGTTTTGAGCGTTTTTAGTCCAATTTTGTCTATAAAAGCCGTAATTTTGAGTTTCATTTTTTTTTCTTGTTTAAAATGACGTATTGGTGAAGTGTTTGCAGTTGAACTATGTCTTTTTGGTATCAACATGTAGGGTTGCATGTTTGCAACATGTTTTCATGAATTAAATTTGCATGACAACAGCTTTGGTAGGCATGAAACCACTAAATCTTTCCCCTACCCCCCTAAAGTAGGATACTGTGAAAAATGAAGATTTGTGTAAAAGATAAAATATTATTCCTTATCATTCAAACTCGACTTGGTAGCGTTCAGCTAGTATCAATTCTGATTTTAGCGGTATTTTTGGCATTATTAAGCTCGTATTCGCTACTATAATCAGATATGGTACCTCCAATTTTGAAGAATTTGACTGAAAAATCAATTTTGGCATGAAAATCGACATAAATTGGCCTTTTCATCGTCCTAATTGTACCTAAAATGCATACTTTATTTATGTCCATTGAATGTTCTAAACATTTGATCTATTTAATATGGTGTATGGACAAGAAATGCCGTTTGGTATGACAATTCAAATAGTGTAAAATTAAAAGAAATATCTCTGACTTTTGTCGATTTCAGACTATTGTCCTTGGTATTCACAAGACCATATCTCTGCAAATAATCATTCGATTTGCATGAAGTAAGTGTTTTTAAGCTTGTTATGAAAATAACAACACAAACCCCTCATTTAAGAAACATCTAAACATGTTTTCTCCTCTTATAGGTTTACCACCACCAATTACATGTAAACCTCCAAGGTGTAGTCGAATGTAGATCCTATAATAAAAAGTAATCCCTCCTTTTTCGATGGAAATGGGCATTATAAGTAGGGGAAAACTGCCCATTTCTATTCGATTTTGTGGTTATATGTATAAGAAGCGTATTAATAGGTTTTACTGGATCACTGATGAACATTTTCGAAATTTCGACTCTATGCTTACACTTTGTGAGCAATGAAAACAGTCGATCAATAAAAACAGCTGTACCCTTTAGCTGTTTAGTAATCAAACAAGAACTTTCTTACATGTCTTGTGACCCCACGTTTTCTGGTGATTTTTCAAGTGGAAAAAAGTTTTCTATATGAACATTACACTGCTGCATTATCCATACTTTAGTTGAATTTGCAGCAAATCATTAATATGTGACACTTTAACATTGTTGTCTATGGGGAAAATAATTGGTGCTTTCATACCTTGTATTACATTGTTATCAATGATATTTACGGTCACTATCGCGAGATTTATATTATTCAAGTACCGAGATATTTGTCCTATGAGTATCACTGGGTGTAAACTCTGTATCAGCGCAAATGGATTCTCGACGAAAACCACTCACGGTTGCTCATCGACAGTGGAATCGGTTTCGCAACGAATAGTCAAAGAATCTCAACGATGTCTGTTTACAAACGTTTTGAATGAAAATTGGAGTTTTCACGCGAAATACATTCTTATATACGCTAATATGAGTTAACTAATTATGTTTAATAAAAGTGTTTCGCATAGTTTCTGTATAAACAACATTTTATACATCAATGTATAAAATGAAAGCATTCTTAAAAACTTTAAAACGTATAGCACTTTAACACATTATGCTTTATCAAAACACGTATACAAACCAGTAGAAAATAATAATTAGTTCATGTTGTTTGTCATAGGTTAAAAAGAAGTGTTTTGAGAAAAATGCATGTCACGGTATCTCCATGAAAGTGTCACGGACTTTCGACGACAAATGTTTTAATGTAACGCTTACTCAACGACGATTTTTGTCTTTTCAGAGTCTAAACAGTGGATGCTGTGGTTTTCGTCAGACAATGTATTGAAAACCATTGGATACAGGAAAATAGCAATACTATGGCCAGTTGAATCAAATGATTTGATAACGAATAAAATTAGTTTTTAAATTATTTGTTCACGAACTATGTTTTATTAACACTACTTATAAAGTAGTAGCCCGATGATGTTTAGATAACTTACCAAATCGTAATTGTTATGTATTGCATAGTTTCTGTAGTTTCATTTTTATCCTAAAACGTAATATCAACACAAGTGTCATATCGGCATATTGATATCTAATATAAGTTACTGTTTTGTGTATTTAACACTATTATGGAAATCATGTTTCAACGTAACGCAAACAAAATATGTGTAATATTTAACAAGTTGTAATCATCGAAACAATGTTTAAACAGCAACAGTTAAGCAATAGTAATCTGCAGCATGGTTAAACGTTCGTATCGGCTAAGCTACCAAAAGGAGACGTTATTGAATTCCCATGTCTAATAGTGTAGACACTTATCTCACTAGCACAACGAATGTTCCTGTTAATTAGCTCATATAGACAGTAATGGAAATATCACATTTTAAGCAGTTGTGTTCTATATTACAAGAAGAATAGTATAATTAATTTGCTTTAAGTATTTTCTTGTTGAAAATTATGAGTTTAATCATAACATATTTACTAAACAATATTATGTTATCTGAATTCAATACAGTTCTCTTACATAAAAGTATTACAAAAGCGTGATGCAAAACATAATAACATCTTGTTATATAATGTTTTATCCCAAACATAAATGAAAAGAACGTACACTACAATCAAAATAATCATACACAAACTCTGACATCATATGTTAACAACATATTGGATACAATAAATTTACATGAAATCCAGGGCTAAAATGTATAGTCTATACCTCTCTATCTCCCAACACATTTGCTCCGTGTTGTTCCGGGGCAAAGAATAGGGCACCTGCATATCCCGCTGGAGGGGTAGGCAGAGGGGTAGAAGCCCCCAAATTCATGTTCATTTTATCATTTTTTGTTCATGCTCATTAATGGTCTTCATCATGACCCCTGCATTGTTTCAGGTGCCATCTCGCTCATATCACTAGAGCAGTGGCAGAAAAACAATAAAGTGGCTCCAGCGTAAATGGAGTGTCTACAATAGAATTTGCAGCAACTCTGCAGTTCTGCAGGTGAGAAGGTTCCAGACGCATTCTCCATATTTTATCTCGATATACATGAAGGATGAGCCTGACATGTGTATTCCTGTTAGGCGTCATGTAACCTTTCATGCGTTGGTGCGCCTTAAACCCCCAATTCAATTCAATTCAATTCCCAACACATTTTCGAAATAATGTAAAAGTTAATTAAATTTAATAATACTTTCCTACCAATTTAAAAACTACGATCTTGTTCGAAAAATATCTACACTTAATGTTCAACGCTAAGCTTTAACGATGACATCACATTGGACAGAAATTAATATGTAATTATTATTTTTTTCTTCAAAACGGAGAAAAAGAAACCTTTACAACAGTAATATTACTTTCGACCTGTATGTATTACAACCGTGATACTCATACAATATAGATGTGCAGTATCTGCACTAACTGACAATAAATAAATAAATATCGAAAACAACACAAAATGTACTAAATGTACCCAAATACCCACTGTACCGGTGTATAACATACCCACTGTACCGGTGTATAACATACCCACTGTACCGGTGTATAACATACCCACTGTACCGGTGTATAACATACCCACTGCACCGGTGTATAACCTTACCAGCTGCTGCCGTTCAAGAGCCTAACCGTATATACCTAATTAGTATGAGGTGTTGTATACCATTTGTAGCCCCTTTTGCCACTGACCGTTCCGTCTTACACTGCCTTAAACAATATATGCTAAAGCTTTTGACACGTCAAGGATTAATTTATTGATCATCTCTAAAACACTCCTACAGATATGCTCAGAATACCAGGCATTTTCTCTTTTCTGTGCTCAACATGTCTAATTATTATAACAGTTAACTGATAGCGGACGCCTGACCATTATTTATTGCTCCATAAGGTACCTGTTTATTGCTCTACTACTAGTACTGTAGTGCAGGTCATTGCGGTCAAACTTGTATTCAAAAACTGCTTTGGATGTTATTTCATACTTTACATACTGTTAACCAGTTTCTACTATTATTTGTTCAAAACTAGTTTCTCCATATTTATTGAGGTTCACACTATTAGGTAAACAAATAAATATCTTATACACGGAGGGATACGGTACAATTTCTTTTAATTAAATGGGTTATTAGACTTTTCTTGTTTGGAATTACTATTGCCCTGTTGTGTTTTGTTCAATTTTCTAAAATGATAAAAATAAATGTTTTGATAGTTGAATCTGAGTAAGACAAGCACGTTTTCATTTTACTTAGCTTTTACATCGCTTTACTGTCGATAACTAAAAAGTAGACCATCATGAAATGTTTGTATTTGAATTTAAAGTAGCTATCCCACCAACAACAGCCAAATTGTACAACATATATACACCTTTTCTAAACTTACTGACGACAAGGTATTGTCACGCGCTGATACTTATGGCTGGTAGCGTACATGTGTATCAGTTGCGTATTCAGGCAGTCTAAGTTTACAGCACGTACAGAAAGAAAAAAACATTAAAAAGAACTGACTCCGCATGTAAAGTATTTAAACTGATCACTGCATAACTAATGGGTATATATATACAAGAGAGGTGTTCGAAAAGTAACAGGAAAAATACCATAACTTTTGTTTGAGTAGGGCCATTTTTATAAAATTTCACACAAGGGTAACTTAGCTCATGACTGATATGTTCTATGAACATTTTTACATTGTCGTAAGGTATGCGTTCACTAGCGTCACTATGGCAACGTCAAGTAACGTTGAGCGTTGTACATGCTATATACTGTTTAAAGAAACCCTAGTGAACCTCTCAAACGCTGTCACGTTTTAGTGACGTCACTCTGCAGCTCCGGGTGCAACAAATATGGCCGACGTCGAATCACTTCCTGGTTCCAATAAAAGCGGAAAATGAATGATCATATCCAATGCACACGCGACACAGAGGTATTTCCAACATAATTAAATAGGTAATATAATAACAAATAATGTGCAATGAAACATTCCTTCAATGACATGACGATGCTTCGATAAAGATGCATGTTTATATTTATCGTAATGCCAAAACGAGTGGGTGGGGTATCAGGGCACTGCAGTATATATATATAAACTTACTTGTTTTGAGAATCCAAACTCTTTAGACACAATATAAACGGCTTTAACAAAGCCCAAAACTGGAGGTATAAATTTAGAGTTACCAACTCACAATTCATTTTACGCATATTCAATCACGGGTATGTTAAGAACACATAATACAAAAACTATACTTTTAATCGGCACATATATATTATTTTATGACCTGAATAGAGTTTGGTTCAACGGTTCTTTAGTGTAATGTTGCCATTATTTGGCGGGTTAGTGTCTTTAAGTTTTAATACAACAGTGAATTTGTCATATATTTCAAACAGTTTTGTAAATCAAGACTGACTGCATATAAAGTCACTACAGAAATAGTATAAGTGAGATTCATTGAAACCATTGATTAAGTTTGTTATAGGAAGTAGTTCTACTTTGTATTCATAACTAATTAAAAAATATGAATGAATACGTTATACGTTTTATCAATGAAGTTTCATAAATTAAAATTCATATTCATTCATTATCATGCTCATTCAAGTTCTTTATCATGACACCGTGAAGGCAAATATGGAGACGTGCCTCCATCGTAAATGGAGTGTCTACTATAGGATTTGCAGCAACTCCTGCAGGTAAGAAGTTTCGTGGCCCATTCTCCATATGTTATCTTGATGTAAACGAAGGATGAGCCCATCACGTTCGTTCCTGCCACATAACCTCTCATGTGTTGGTGCGTCTTAAAACCCAATTCAGTTCAGTTCATAAATTAAAAAGGTATTGTGATTTGTCTTTATACATGTAGTTTTGCAAACCACAAACTTCCCATCTATTGTTGTTTCAAAACTCTCCCATCAAAGTGCAACCTGATATCTCTGCTCAGTGCTGTGTTCATTAACAAGTACTTAAAAAAGCTCTCCCTCCAAAGTGCAACCTGATATCTCTGCTCAGTGCTGTGTTCATTAAATAGTACTTAAAAATGGACCCTGCTGAGAATGTAACCGTAAATGACTGTTTAATAACACGACCTAGCTGAGTAACTTTCCTGGACATTTCTGTAGAAGTGAATACCTGTCTTTTCTTGCTTTAGTTTGCATAGGTAGTTCCATTACTACAGCCTTTAAATGTTCTGAGTATTATGTAATCACACTTAGGACATGTTCTCTGCTTGTTATTTTAGTATTTTGACTGTTACTTGTGATACGCAGGTTTTTATACCATTTGCTCTTGTTATTTTGTTTAGTGAAAACAGTCATATTCAAACTTAGACTGCAATATATGTTTGTATTTATCGTGTTCGTCGATTTCAGAATTTCTCCTTTCATCTCCTTTCAAATATATAGATAAGTTTTAATTTGTTTTAGTTAGTGAAATGTCTTTTCCTTTGATCATGTCCATCTCATTTGGGCTCAAACGGTCTGATCGTACAGTATATTTGCATAAATTATTAGTTTTGAAATTATTACTTTATTTTTGATTTTAAGACGCGATATCAATACATTAATCAGTTTCGTAAGCGTGTATTCAGCTGACTAGTGTTGGGAAAATATCTCTTTTTTATTTTTTCAAACATGCGAAGCTAACCATATTAGTTTTATGGTATCCATTTAACCATCATGTTTGTCCTCTAGCAACCCCATTAACAATCACGTATTTCGACGTTACCACATCTCAAAATGTTTCACTTAATTGAATTGTGGGTTTTGTTCCTGCAATTTCTGCGATTTAGTATTTCCATTACGTGTTGTTTTGTCTGTTTTAATGTGATGACATAGCGGGTAGTTAATATAATGACACGCGCATCTTCTTGTTAGAAAGTAATTAACAATTGGAGATATTCAGACAATTACTAGTCAGATTACATGTATATAGCAATAAAGTCACTTTGCTACAGTATTATCCTAAAAGTAGATATAAATATCGAACAGGAAAAGTAGCATTGAATGACGACAGTCAATCACAAACACACACAGAAGTAAATACAACTTTAAAGATGAACAAAGGCAAAATAAGACATCACAAACACAAAAGAGTTGACAATAGTGCTATCGCCTTGGAACGGTCAGTGGCCAAAAAGGGCCACTTGGGGTTTAAACTAGGATCTAGGTCCACCAAACCTCACTCTTACCGTATTACCATACCAGTAAAACGGGACAGTGTAAATAAAGAAATCCCCACCGGGTTATAATCTGTAACAAACAAGGCAATATAAGTAAAGCATATAAATGACCATGTATATATATAATATTAATTAAACAAATACAAGACATAAAAGCCACAAAGTAAGTACTCATTGACTTGGCAGAGGGCAAAGCTACAAATGAATAAAACCGTTAAGGGTACGCCAAGACAAGATGAAAGACAAACATCAAACGCTACCGTCCAATAAGGATTTAGGTAGACATCATCATAGGTTCCACAATCTGTCCGGTCATCGAACAATCAAAGAGGAAAGTAATAATATAACTTTGCATCTGCAATTCAAGGACTGTTTTCTCTTGATTCGTCTGTTTTACTGAAATAATTACGGTTTGAAAATCACTTGCTCGAGCGAGCTCTGTGGACATTATACGTGAGACTGCGTTTAAGGCTTTGTTAAACATGTATTAGTTCTACTGAGGTAATCAATCAAATGCATTTTTTTTGGGAAAAATACCTTACCTTTGGGATGACGTTAACTAGTCATTGGGAATGTTTAGTTAGTAAATGTTGTAGATGTGTCTTGCTTCGCAAACGTTTGTAGTAACAAACGTCCCTTTACGTATCTGAACGTAATAAACTATCGTATTTACATGACACTAGCACTGAAACAAATGCTAATTATTTCATGCCTCAATGATAAGAGAATAATTTCATGTATCGATATACCTGTTAAAGCTACATATTCTCTATTTTAGTTGGTAATAACTCATGAATATGAATGAGTCACGTGTGAAGTAGTATCAAATCGACTAACACCCCAAAATTCGGTATATAACACAAACTCATCAAGCGCTAAATAACAAGTCGAGATATGTTTGTTTTGAGGCAGAATATTAGTTTCATATTGATAACATATAATATTACACCAGGCAATGTTAATTTACACGTGCGACAAGATGGACTATATATTTATTGATTCATCTTGAGTTGCGTTCGAAGTGAGTTGCGTTCAAATAGGTTATTTTGTTATAAGTTATTTTGTCTCTTAATAAATGGTAGTTAGTATACAATTTTCTCAAGAAGCGTTATAGCTCAGTGGATAGAGCACTTGCCTCGAAATCAGAAGGTCGTGTGTTCTAGTCCAGAAAGAGGCAATATTTCCTCCTTCTGTAAACCTTAATGTTACCTCTGTACAAGGTACGATGTGCACTGGTAGCTGTCTATACAATGAATGATGTCATGTTATATTTGTTCGCTTAAATACCCGATTTCGACATTAGCTGGTGAACATGAAGTTACAAATAAAGACACGCCTACAAAAAAGAAATCGATTGATATAGAGACTCTGTAGCTTTAAGGACCTATTTCCCAACGCTATGCGATCATTGAAAAGGCATGGAAAACTTGTTCATTTTCTGCTAATATGCTACATGACAGATTAGCTCAGGTATATAAACTGATGCCCGATGAAGATTTCCTCTTTGAAAAGCATTGGTATGTTGAACAGTATCTAGGGTATAGCAGTATATAGTACTTTACTATTATCAAACAAAACAAAAGCAAATTAACAGGTAAGCTGTACTAAATGCAAAACGGCGTCACAAGAAATAAAACTCCTGATTTTTTGTTTTAATATGTTGGTTTCATACAAAATCAGTAATGGGAGGGCCTTATCAACTGAAACAAAATGGAATACTAGTACCACCATTTTCTCATGCAATTGTATGTCCTACAGTGATTTATAGTTTCCTATAAATCTTCTTCCCACCCATCACAAAACATAATAGGCTGAAAATCGGTCCATAATACATCCTTATCATCGGAACATCAGTTTGCATTCCGGGATCGATATCGAGTGGAATGTTGTATCTATGGCATGGCACTTAATAAATAATTGGCGGAGATACCAGTTTTCGAGTTATACGGGGTCCACACATTATTGCATGGTATGTTATCAAGGCTATTCACGTTATATTATTCATGTACCGATATAGTATTCCTAAGGGAATATATATTGTTGCACAAAACTTTATAAAAAAATAATCTTTAGTACTAGTGTTTGAATATGATATATCTGCACTTAATATTATATTCGAAAGTGGGTGCAAGCAGAAGCTTTCAAACACGTCCTCCGGATATTGCTACAAAAATGAGTAGGTAAATAATAAAACGGACGACGCATGAACACAACAAAGGTAATATTTCTTTGTGATATATATTCTGTGATGAATTATAGAAATTTCCCAGTTTGAGAAAATCTATAACATATCCCTTCCTCTACTGTGCTATCTCGCCTAGTGCGCAAGATAGCACAGTAGCCAAATGTCATGAACTAAACGATAGACGTCACGATATTACGTCACGAATTGACGTCATCATATTACTCCGCGCTGTCGTCAAAGGAGTGACGGAAGAAGGAATATGTGTGTCAAAAGACGATTGGAAAGAAATTCATCACATAATATATATTAAATAGTTTAATTAACATGTTTGTCGTGATACGGAAAATAATTCACTCGTGAGAAACATTCTTGCGATATAGAAACTCGTGCGAAAACGCACTCGTTTCTATATCGCAAGAATCTTTATCACTCGGGAATTATTTCCCGTATCACTTCAACAATGTTAATTAAACTCTATATCTGCTGCCTGAAACAATTAGTTTGAAGATGGATAACATTTATAATATTGTATTGCACTATCCCAAATGTGGATTGCATTTCGTATATTTTAAAATTTCATGAGAAAACTCGGCCTAGTCACTGCATATTTTTATATCAGCGAGCTGATTTTGAGAATATCTGGTTAATTTGGGATTCAGACACGAAATTTAGACGATACGAAGTAATTATATGTCATAAACACCACTTCCATACCAATGACAGTTACTTGACTTTTTATTATTCCGCGCAATTTACAGTTTTTCGAGGCCGGTGTACTGCAACTTGTTAACCGCAGTACTGCGACTTGCAAAATACTGTATTGTAAGTGTACTGCAACTTGTTTAACCACGTAGAGCACTATTGTCGTTCACGATCAAAATCATGTGGGTATTATTGTTAACGAGAACCTTTATATTTGCATTATCGTTCTAAAGTCAAATTCAAATATATACTGAATCAACTGTATCAAGTTATGACCCGCATGTTCAGTGCATTTTTCTACTTCTTACAAACACAAAGGAGGAATAATATAGGATTTTAATTGTAGGTTGCCATATATTAAGAACATGGTAGGTTTCACCACCCATATTGGGGAATGCATCCCCGCATCCCACCCCACCACGCCAGATTTCTTTTACATATTTCTGTGTTGTTTTGGTTTTTGGTCCATTCAAAGACATATAGCTATGTACCAACCCAAGCCACTGTCACAAAATGTGATGTAAAGGTCTATCTTCCTTAAACGGCAACATTGGGTAAGGGGCCTCTCGTGTAGATTCAACACTGCAGATTTAGCCAATTTGCCACGGACTGAACGGGGGAAATAATGGTCTGGGCGTAACGTTTGCTATAAAACCCATTGTCTCCTAGTTCTGGCCGGGATTGCTTGTTAGTTGCTTTGTTTGGAACAGAAGTTGGACGGCGAAATCACAGGCAATATGTGGTCAGTATTTATTTTATTACCTTTTATCGTACATTTGTATTCAGTGGACGGCGCCATCTTGGTTGGCGGTTACGACATCCGGTTAGCTTTGATGTTTCTCAAACATTAACTTGAGACTAGCATATGATTTTGAAGTTACTTTATTAGATGTAATTATTGTCAATTGTTCATTAATTGTAAAACAATATTACTTTGATAAAGTAGTATAATAGGTACATTAGTTAACGTTGGAGTATAACTCAGTGATTGTAATACACGATTGTTAACATTAGTTAACAATGAGATGAGTGAAAGTATAAATGTTCGACGCGTATGCATAGCGTTGTATAATATGGTCATTAGTTGACATACATGTGTGCATGCATAACTCAGTGAGTGTAATATACGAGTGATTTGATAACGTTGTATATTACATATATTAGGGGCATTGGTTATCAGCGACGTACATGGCGTATACATGGCGTTGTAGAATATGTATACATTGCTACTCATCATTAGTACAGCTTACATATATTTATTAAATAATGATTTGTTTGGGTAATGATAATTATGCAAGATGGTTATGTTTATCAACCGACATCTAAAACGTATGTATAATTACAGCCTAAGCCATCCAGGGTTGGATATAAGCCATCCAGGTTTGGAGATTCCGGATTGGAGCTAAGCGTCCACGTATAACGTAAAGAGCGGTGGAGACGGTCCCCGTACCTGCGCAACATGGCCAGGTTCTAGTAGCGACAACCCCCGGGACACATGGTGGGCCCGTTATCAGTCCTCAGTGGAGGAACATCATCCACAACCTCAGTGGAGGTTAACCCTCATTACATCGCGTCATCAACCCTTATAGAAGGCATTTGATGACAATCACCCATTGGATTCGCGCATCATCATCTTCATGAGCTCTCGCGCATCACAGTTATCGCGCTAGATCATATATCAACATTGTTGTTATAACTTTAACAACACGTTAGTGTCGTATACATTCAGTATTTGTCACAATACTAAGAACGTCTTAAACGTTCATGAGAACATTCAGTTCATTGTTCTTTTGTGTATTCGCTTGTTTTTTTTAGATAATTATATATATATTTAACATATTTTAAAAGTTGCATTAAACTTATGTAAATGCATTCAACGTCATTGATTCTTTCCTGAGTTAGCCCCAACCTCTATGGTCATAGCCACTCAAAACCCGATTTCGAGAATGCCGAAAGGGGCATTAAGTGTTACTCAGGTCCGTCCGTCCGTCCCTTCCGTTCGTCCCTTCCGTCCGTCCCATCTGAATTGGTTTCCGCTCAATAACTTTTGAAAGGGTCAATGTTTGTAATTCATGTTTGGCGTGTAGCTGTGTAATTATAAAATACAGTTCAAGTTCGATTTCGGTCAACGTTGCTCATTTTATGCAGGAGTTGTGGCCCCTTTTCGACTTAATTTTCTGCAACAAATTGGTTTCCGCTCAATAACTGTTGAAAGGGTCCATGTTTGTAATTAATATTTGGTGTATAGCTGTGTAATTATAAAATACAGGCCAAGTTTGATTTAGGTCAACATCGGTCAATTTCTGAAGGAGTTATGGCCCCTTTTCCGATCAACGTCCGTCCGACAAATTGGTTTCCGCTCAATAACTTTTGAAACGATCCATGTTTTGAATTCATATTTTGTGTGTCACTTTGTAATTATAAAATACAGGTCAAGTTCGATTTCGGTCAACGTTGCTCATTTTATCCAGGAGTTGTGACCCCTTTTCGACATAATTTTCTGCAACAAATTGGTTTCCGCTCAATAACTTTTGAAAGGGTTCATGTTTGTAATTAATATTTAGTGTGTAGCTGTTTAATTATAAAATACAGGCCAAGTTCGATTTGGGTCAACATCGGTCAATTTCTGATGGAGTTATGGCCCCTTTTCAGCTCAATAACTTTTGAAACGGTCCATGTTTTGAATTCATATTTGGTGTGTCACTTTGTAATTATGAAATACAGGTCAAGTTCGATTTCGGATAACGTTGCTCATTTTTTGCAGGAGTTGTGACCCCTTTTCGACTTAATTTTCTGCGAAAAGTTGGTTTCCGCTCAATAACTTTTGAAGGGTCCATGTTTTGAATTCATATTTGATGTGTCATTTTGTAATTATAAAATACAGGTCAAGTTCTATTTCCGCTCAATTTATCAATCGGTCATTTTATGCATGAGTTAGGGCCCCTTTTGACATTATCTTGTACCTTATCTTTTATTTTTTTGGCGAATTCATAGATATATTAACTTATACCGGGGGCATCCGTGTCCTATGGACACATTTCTAGTTCTTTATTTTTTTTAAATATCTGTGTTATTTTGGTCAATTCAAACACATATAGATATGTTCCCCCCTACCCCACACCCCACACCCCACAACTCTAAGTCGATTTTTTCATCCGATCTTTAACCCCCAAGACAACTCCACCACACCCCATCCCACACCAAACCTGAAACATTTTATCTTATTTTGTATCTTGCATAAATTAATGTTCAGATGTATCGATGGAGATTTTACCACTTTATATGTAACACTACGATGATTCAACGCAAATCTGCGGTAACTAAATATAAATAACCAGGGAGTACCGTATACAGGGAGGAGAAGGTAATTTCGTGATGGTGATTATAACAGAAAACCGTAAAAAATAGGCTGTAACAAAACTGCATATTTTGAGATGGTAGCTGAAAATGTGAGACAGGCTTACGATCGACTTAACTGTATTGATAAAATAGTAAATGGCGGCGTTTTAGCGCGACAACATAAATAAATAAACTAGAGCGTTTATGAATACGTTTCTCCACCCTGTATGAAATAACTTTACACCATCATCGGCAATCCCCAATAGGTCCAATGAGGAGTTTGTCAGGTCCATCTACAAAAAAGGATATGTGAAAGTTATTAGAAATAAGACCTACCTAATTCAACTCGGTCTTTATTCTTGATTTTTAACCGAGTCTACTGTTAAAATTAAGGTATCTACAGCGCGATTCTTTTAAAACCCTGCATATTTTCAAACACATTCAACATATATATCTTTCAAAATCAATTCGAAAATTATGTTCTTTTTAGGTAGTCAAAATCAATTCTTGAAAATTATGTTCTTTTTAGGTAGTCAATTTTTTTTTACTATAGAACCGAGTAACGCATATTTTATCACCTAACGCTACTGAAAATAGATAAAATCTCAACATCTCTGAAATGAAAAGTTATAAATTTAAACAACAACCTACAACCAAACTTTATAATATAAACGAAAAATCAATTAATTATTATTTGATTGTAAATACAATAAGTTATTGGACGTCATTAACCCCTGTCTCAGTAAAAAGAACGAAAATGACTTCCCAAGTTGCAGTACTGTTCGAAACAAGTTTCAGTCCAGTCCCAAATACAACTCCGGCAAGTTGCAGTACACCCAAGGATGGCATATTTACATAGATATAACACAAATTACGATAGTTTTTGCACTAATGCATCATAAAACGTCATGCATGGTGACAAAATATATCTGTTAAAGGTTAAATATTGAAAATAAAGTGTAGTAAAGAGGAAAAATCATTACCTCAAAAGCAGACGATGCAATCTTTTTTTGTGATTAGGGCGGTGATTATCGTCTTTTTACACGTTTATAACATTATAAAAAGTATTCGGTGTATCAGTACAGAGATATGGTAGTGTTGGGTTCTTATAACTCGTAGAACAATGATAAAAATAACCCCGTGTTCATAAAAAAAAATAGTTTCTTACCCTCGGTGTGTTCAATTTGATTTTACTATCGATTCCCCTACTCGCAATATCCGGAGGACGTTGATACGCAGTATGTACCGTGCTACTAGTAATTAGATTGCATGCACTACTCGAGTACACTAAGAGTTACTTTTGCCTAATGCATACTCACTTTTAAAAGCGTTTCTGTATCGCTATACCTCCTTATTCTCAATTGCAATAGTAAACTTTGCTGTCAGAGTTTTTTCTGAAATAAATCCGTAAATATTAGCACATCTCTTTTAGTCGTGGAAATTCTATTGATTTGTGAATTTATTCTATAAACTTTTTTATTTACATAGTTTCATATGATATTTGCTCCCATTTCCGAGTTGGATGAATGAATCGTTTGAAGAGTCCTATTTAGTATCTCTAACCAAGGCAATCAGAGAGAGTTGTTGCAATGTATCTGGCATATTGTTGTTAGAAACTGAATACCTCTTAAAACATAACTGTCAATATCGCGTTAAGACATGCATCAGTGTGATAAGTGATATTACGTTAGAGGCACGTTTACAAGTTCAGTTAACAGTTATTTTATTTGTCTCTTCATAAATGATACCCTTCTCAACAATTTAGATATGTAAGTGGCCTTAAATAATATAATCCATACCTTGCAGGGATGGAATTGATTTATTTTACGAGTATTGAATAAACAGTGTTAGATTACATTTTGTTGTAATATTTGTATTTTATATGTTTACCATCTTAAAATCAAAGTAATACCTTCAAATGATTTTTTTCTTCAAATTTTAACATTATTTCATTATTACATATACATATATTTTATATACGGGCGTATTATTTCTTAAAAGGACAAACGGCAATCTTGAAGTATTTAATTATCAAGTATTAGAATTACAGCTCTATATATTAATCCAGTATCATTTGACTTTAAACCTGCATGCCTTATTTAAATAAAATATAACATTTGGGAGTGTTCAAGTCTTCGTTATTCTATCCTTTTCGTTGCTTTTCGCCATTCGAAAAAGTGTTAGTAATGATTTCCATTTAAAAGTTATGTTTAAAAACTAACTGGACGTCGCAAGTTCAAAATAAATCAAGATGGTCGTGTGTCGCTCTAATTCTTTTCGAAAGGTCTTCGATGCATAATGAACTTTGCAAACGCTTAGAAGAGAAAATGTAGTGTTGGGTTTGAAATATTATATACACGTCTGGACTAGATAACTTATTTCCTGTATAAATTAACTCTACAAATGGCATATCAATGTTTTCTTTAGAATACACACCCGTTTTGATTGCTTTTTTATATAAATTAATAGATGTAACATTCTGAATTTGGATTATAATTATATAAACATATTGATGAATTGTTTAATTTCGAATTTTTCGCGGAAAGCTTTTATAGCCAGAGATTTTCCCATTCAAATGTAGTAACTTTCAGATTACATGTTTTGTTAATAAAACATTTCACACATTTAAAACTCTCCTGTTTCCTTAAAAGATAACAGAATAAAACCCTTCCATACCATTGCTTATAACACATTCATCATATTCAGTTAGAATTATAGTACGATTATAGTAAGATACAGTGAGTTGGATACGCATGCATTTTCTGTTCGAACAATACAATCCAAGATGATTTCGCAAGCTAAAAGAACACATTTTCAAAAAGTGTTTTTGTTCCTTCTTTCACAGGTTTGTTTATAAAGTGTCAACGTATGTATTTTAAAAGTTTCTTATATTACTATAACACTTAAAATATCCGATAACAGCACATATTTTAAATAATTTTCCGAACACTAAACAAAATCTGGAAAACTTATTATTTCTTATAATCTTTGTTGTTTTGTTTATATAGCGTTTAACGTCATTTTCAACATACATTACGTGGTCCCGCCTTAATTCCATTAAGCGATGGAAAAGCGTATATTAGCAGGATTTTATAACAGATATTTCGACAATAAAACACGTATAAAAACATGTTTTACTGAAATAATGCGATACCCTGTTTAAAATTACGTATTAAATGTTTTAATTTTAGAATATGCAAACTTTTTAAACCGAAATTTAGGTTTTATCATACCCCAGCCAACCCCTTTTTCGCTTCTTGGAGAAGGGGTTGGATGGGGAATGCAAGTTAATACTCAGACAAGGTTATATATGACGGTAGATTTTTTGGTGGAGGCAGACAACCCACTTTTCCTGGGTAGAACCGGTACTGTACATCTCCGGCCATCCGTAAGAATCGACACAGCTTCACTTACTTATGGAAGCGTTATAAAAAGCGCAAAACAGTAACATATTACAATTAATTGGGACACAAGTTTATACTTTTTTTCAGATCAAGTATACTTGATTTTGGATACGGGCGTTAGCCTCCCGAGACTTTCAGATACGTATGCTAAGTGATTATATTGTGATGACTGTAAAAATGATGTTCAACAAGGACTATCACAACGTGACTTTTATGGTGATGTGATTTATAAACTTCGTAAGATTCTTGGTCATGATCACTTTCATACTATCTTTGTTAAACTTGTTAAAAAGTTTATCAAAAGAGGTTATGACCCTATCATTTTGCAACGTACTGCATGCTTGGTGGTGGACCCTTTTACAGTTCGCCACTATGCTTTTCCTCTTTAATTGTACGATTGACCGGACAGGCTGTGGACCCTATGATGACGCCTACTCTAAAGCCCATTTGGGACGGTGGCGTTTTGATGTTTGTCTATGATCTTTCTTGTCGTTGCCGTTAATGGTTTATTCTCTTGTTGCTCTGGCTTCTGCCAAGTCATTGAGTACCTTCATTGTGGCTTTCTAGGCTATATTATTTTTTTATAGTATATTTACACGAGCATATTTGGTGTTTTACTTATATTGCCTATTGATGCTGCCTTGTTGGTTAGAGATTAGATCATGGCGGGGATTTCTTTATTTACACTGTCCTGTTTTAATGGGATGACAGTAGGATAATTGTGAGGTTTGGTGCACCCTAGAACCGGTTTAAACTCCCAGTGGCCTACTTTGCCACTGACCCGTTCTCAAGGCGGTAGCCCTATTTTCAACCCTTTTGTGTTTGTGATTAGTTCGTTTGTTATTTATTATTACTTTTACCTTCTTGTTTGTCTGTTTGCGTGTTTGTTTCTGTGTTTTCTGGTTGACTGTCCTCCTTGAATGCTACTTTCCCTGTCCGATCTTTTTATATTTCTTCATAATAAAAAAAAAACATTGTTGTACTGGCTTAATACCTTGTCGATCACGGATATTTCTTATTATATATTTTTTTGTACTAAGTAATGTGATACGGGGCTAGATGTTTTGGTTATCACAGGCATACACTGATATTGTATATTATATATATAATGTACTATGTAATGTGATATGGGCTCGATCGAGCTCCCAGTGGGATTCGAAACTTTGCAGCGGTGAAAGGGGAAGGTTTACAATTCGGCCACGGAGACGCTTGCTTATAATCTGCTAAAACATCTGTTTGTTGGTACCAGAAACTGATTTATTGATTATTTCTGGACTTCTGATCTTTTTCATTTGATTCAAGAAAAATAGTGCAAAATGTATTTTTTTTTGTTATTAACGTTCAGAACATCTTGAAATCTGTCCAAAGAAATACAACTTTGGAGTTCGGTTTATACCCAAAAAAAGTTACCCTCTTGCAATTTCCCATCCGCGTTGCTCATTTGATGGGGCCTACAACTTAAAATTGACAAGCTACGCCCCTGAAAATAACAAAAGGGTTGACAAAAGTGGTACCGCCTGGGAACGGTCAGTGACAAAAAGGCCGCCCGGGGTGTTTAAACACAGGTATCTAGGGTGCATCAAGCCTCACCTCTACCATATTTTCACCCAATTAAACGTGACAGTGTAAATAATAAAATGTCCCTCAGGCTTTATCCTCAAACAAACTAGTCAGCTCTAATTGGCAATATAAGTATAACACAACGATGATCAAGTATGTAGAAATATAACAGGAAACTCATAGAAAGACACACAGTAAGTACTTATGGAAGCGTTATAAAAATCGCAAAACAGTAACATATTCACAATTAATTGGGACACACGTTTATAGTTTATTTGCAGAACCATGTATAATTGATTTTGGATACGTACGTTAGCCTCGCCGAGACTTTTAGATACGTACACTGTGAGTGATTATATTGTGATGACAGTAAAATGATGTTCATTTAAAAAAAAAACATAGTTTGTACTGGGTTAATACCTTGTCGATCACTGGTATTTATTTATATATATTTTTTTACTAAGTAATATGATACGGGCTGATGCTTTGATTATCACTGGCATATCACTGATATTGTATATTATAATATATTTGTACTATGTAATGTGATATGGGCGGATGCTTTATTAATCACTGGCTTACATTGATATTGACAATTATATGTATTTGTACTATGTAATGTGATATGGGGGTGGAATGCCTTATTAATCACTGGCATTCACTGATAATTGACAATTATATATATTTTGTACTAATGTAATGCGATATGGGCTGGATGCTTCATTAATCACTGGCATATACTGACATTGACAATTTTATATATTTGTACTATGTAATGTGATATGAGCTGGATGTCTTATTAGTCACTGGCTTACACTCATATTGATAATTATATGTATTATGTACTATGTATTGTGATATGGGGTGGATGCCTTATTATTCACTGGCATTCACTGATATTGACAATTATATATATTTGTACTTTGTAATGCGATATGGGCTGGATGCCTTATCGCAATTAAAAGATTAGTATCGGAAAATACACACACGGTAAGTCGTTAAAAAAGAGATGAGTATACGACTGAGTGTTGTAGTTCTAAGGTAAAAAGTGTGACCCACCTCTCTAAGAGACAGTGTGGACTGAAAGTAATACACATACCGATTTTATTGATGATCCGTCTTGTCGAATAATATGGATGCTTTCAGGTACGTGGCTTATCGTTAAAAAACTAGACTACGAACATGGAATTGAGGAAAAAAACGTTTTAACCTATACTTATGTGTAGATATACAGAATTATAAATATGGACATGCTCGCTTTTTTGCCTTCAAGTGAGGGCCAATTAGATACATTTAAAGACTAGTCTTCTTGGGGAATGTTTCCTGCTTTCTCTCATTAATTTGTACATGTACCACTGTGACTTTCAAATCTCTAAGCCTACATTATCGAAACACTTATTTCCGTATTTATTAGTATGCTTACTACCAAATCAATAGACTTAATTGAATAGGTTCAAACTGCCAATTGATTGGGGGCCGTACCCCTCTCATCTTTAGAGATTTACGGCGTAAGAGCATAGTCTGTATTTGCGCTATTATTCGCCGTCGTCTGGAGCATGACCCTAAATTTAATTAAATATATTGTCCAAAGAAGCTGGCATGTACCATTATTTTGTGATAAATACTCATTGTTCCGAATCTCGTTAACTGATCAATAATGCATGTATTGGTATGAGTGTTAATTAAGCATGCCTAATTGGACATCGGTTTATAGATTTAGGAAATATTAATGGCTCGGAACGAATTCCTGATTTATAGGATACTGGATTTCGTTTAACTATTTCGAATGTACATACACGTGGAACATGTTTGTACGTATTTTTTTTATCAACAGCGGTTAGTATTTGACGGAATATAATTATACTAAAGCCTTATATACTTTTCTAAGTGGGATTAAAACACAGTAGATAGTATTTATTTATTTATTTATTTATTTTTTTCAATCACCACCTTGGGTGACCCGTTTATTCTCTCCGTAAAATAGGTGTGTGATGGGTCGGGGAGGGACCATCCCACCGCACACCTTATCAAATATAATGATATATATCTTAATAATTCCTGAAGATTAATATGAGCACAAAGGTACAAGCATATTATCATTATTAATTAAAATGTAAACAAAATAGTTATACTTACATGTTGCAATTATATGCAGTTAATATTTTAATTATTAAGGGGAAGTAGTTTAGGCATGTTTAAACAATAGATTTTTTTTAGTGAAGATCTAGTTTCTTACTCTGTATGCATAACCCCCATGCACGCCCCTCACAACAGGAAAACATATGAGCATTGATTAAAATGATATCCAACTTTAAAAGTGATGCGGTCTTGGTTCAGCTAAATTGGCCTATGTTAACACTTTTTATTCAGAATATTATTATCTTTTAATCCCATTATTTGGTGAATATTTCATACAGTGAATTACAAAATTTTTACAAAAACTCATTTTGTAATAGGTTATTTTAGGAAGGTTCGAAAATATCTTTGTATTTTTGCCAGTTTTGGTAGAAAGGTTCTAGATTGTTGTTCATAATGGCTATTTCTTTTAAGTGTTTTATAACAATACACAAGTCTGTTTTTGAAGGCTGCTATATAGAGAGTGGTTGAATTTAGGCGTTTAGAAGAATAATATATAGAGCTTGATTTCAAGTATTACACTGAGATCAAGCTGTAGACTACATTATTACTTCAAACTGTTAAAAAATAAATAACTTCATCTGTGAATGGAATTAAAACACTTTTAGTGTATAACCAATTATTTACCTTGATGTAAAAAGTTGATGTCTGTGTATCAGGACAAAGACCATAACAAATGGACCAATGTTTCTTCCATGAGTGACAGGTTGTGACATAGAGGGCTATCTATTGATTGGATTATGGTATTGCAAGTAGATTTTCTTTGTAATTGAAATTCTTTGGATATGTTTACTATCAGGTTTGAAACCACTGTTAATGTAGAACTAGAGGTTGATTTGAATAAGGTTGCCATATAAATTTCTCTGCATCATTTTGGCTTGCTCTATTGTTATAATTTTGTTCCCATTTAAGTTTAGAAGGAAGGACTGTTCTGTATTTTTATTAAGTATTATAGTTAAAATTCTTTACTTCCTTTTGTTGTTTTTAAGAATGGTGTGATATTTTAATGCAGTGTTGGTTCGAATAATTTCTTGAGTTATGTCCCTGTATGTTTATCTTTTTGTTACCTGCCATGGATTTAATTGATTGCTATAATTCCATTGAAAGTCATGAAATTTTGTTTTAAGTTTATATATGGTACTAAAATTCATCCAAGTGAGTATACAAACGTCCATCAGTGTTTAAAAAGGAGCAGCTTTAATAAGATAAATTCGCCTACTTGTCATAAGCCATTCTTTTCATAAAGAAGGTGTTATTACAGTATATAATATTATTCCTTCAATAGAGAAATATATAATTTTCCAAATTCAATGAATTGGAGTTCTTTTGATGCAATTAGCAATATACAGTATAAATATATCATTAAAAAAGCATACTATGTAAGTGCATTATTATTAAAGAAATATAAAAGAATAAGCGTAACATGTTTTTAAATAATTTAAATAAATTATTCCTTACGGTACCGATATATGACGAGCTCAGTCAAAAGAAAGTATTTACGGTTACGGAAATGCTAGCTTGGAGCTCGGTCATTATTTCAACACGAAAGTAATTATTGTCACT